>JAYJMB010010127.1:9775-20637 GCA_036873735.1 Pouteria campechiana
TGTCTGCAGTCTTAAAACTAGGATAACATTCAAGCACAGTTTCATCCATCATTAGATACAGAACTGCAGTCCATCATTCCATAAGCAATAGCCCTTGCTAACTCCAAAAGTAAGTTTTCTTGACCACTGGCAGTTCTCTAGCATCCAATAATCTGTTCTTGAATAAATGCAGTATGCCAACAGAAACGGTTTTCTAGTACCTTCACATTTCCTACTAATCTGTGAACTGCACCAGCCCAACTTGCAGCTTGTGCAACACTCAAATTCCTCATTGTATGATCATGTCCTTCCATTGACACCCACAACTCTACTAACAAATATGTTTTATTTCCTCTGCATCTTATCCAATCCCATCCTATCTGCATCCTGCATTACTTCAACTGTCTTCAACACAGACTTATCAACATTTATCTTCCACATTTCTTAAGCAACAATTATACATGAAAGATACAGGATCCACACAGAACATGGCCAAAGAAAAGAGCTGGTTGAATAGAACACTGAAGAGGCTCTAAAAGAAAACCTCAGAAAAGAGGTGATACAGACCTAGAGATCCTAGATTGGAAGCCGTGAAAACTACCCTTCGTTGGAAACTGTGAAAACTATTGGTGGTGAGAATATGCATTATCAAACAAAGGCAGAATAGACCGACCAAAATGATGACTGCAATGTGAGGTATTCACATTTTGAATCAACTACAATAAAACATCTTGAGATACTCTCAATGATGACTGTCTGTAATGCAAATAACCAAGTGATAAATAATCATCATCACCATAATCACTGAAGCCTTGTCCTAAGAACTTAATTTAAGATAGATAAATCCTGCAATGCCATTCTGCAACATCACCTAAGGTCCCTTATACAAAGTTCAAACTATAGGTCCTTAAGTCTGCCCGTATCATGTCTTTGGGCCTGTCCCTTTTCCTTCTTCTCATAGCCATTGGCTTGAATCAGCCCACTTCCAGTACAGTTCTTAGTTTCCTCCACATGGCCATACAATGAAAATACAATTTCCTTCTTCTACCTATTGGCTATATCCTAGATAGGTGGCTAATCTCACTTTACTATAAAGGCAGCAATCAAACATTCTCTAAGGTGCCTGAAATGAAAGCCCAAGCTACAATCTTGTCTTTTGATGCTTAGCTTGCAACCGTCACCCAACCACCACTTTATATATGTACAAAGGTGAACCATGTTGACTTACAATGACAAAAACCAACCGAACATGCATATTTCAGTACAATACAATGCAAAGTTTTTCAACACAATATTCAAACTATATTCAATGTTATGTCCTGTTGTGATGATTGGGTCTACTTCTCATTGTCTTAGTTGCAGTACAGCCATAAGTAGGGGTTGGTAGACAAGGAAATACTTCATTGCAATCCAAGAAGTGTACAAGAATTACAACCAGAATGGGACTCCTGGGTGCATCTGATTGATGTTCAGTATCAGTTTGTCTCAAAATCGCCACCAGAATTAGGAAGGTATAATAATATTGGAACTACATAATGCAAAGATTCGGGTTCAAGGCATGTGCTCAAAAATAAACCCAGTGAATTGGAAAAGCAGTTTGAGGCTATCTCATAAAAATAGTTCAAAAATTCCAATCATAATGGTATATGTTGAAGCTTTCTGAAACTGAAATTCACTATTGAATACATTCTCATCAACATACAGAACCTATGCCTCATAGAAATTTATAAAAAATATTACCTAAAAATTTAAATCCCTCTTATTATAAAACCAATTGTCTCATTACATGATCCCCCTTATCTACCCACCTACCACTCCAATGATATTGTTTCCTTTTCTAGGAGGCTCTGCAGTGTCACTTGCTCATGAACTTCCACCTGGATGAACTTTTTTTTTTCTTCCATCATTTGATAAACAGGTAACTTTCTTGTGATTGTGATACTTTTTTGTGCCTCTTATATTGAGCCTGCACTGTTGAAATCCCATGCCAAAACCTTCACTCAAAAGCTTGTGAATGTTTTATGTTAGGATTTTTGGGCACCAATTCCTGAGCGTGCCTTTCACTACCTCTGCAAAATGCAGGATTAAAACCTTCATGCAGATGGCTCTGAATATAAAAATAATATTCTACACTTGATGATTGCCATCTAGGAATATAATAAAGGAAGAACTCAAATCGTCACACCAACTTAGAATTTGAATCATCACACCTTGCTCAATATCCATAAAACTAATCACTGCATTCATCAAATTGTAATTCCTGCACACTCTCCAATCTATAGAAGATCATATAATTTTCCATGTCTGAGACTATTTACAAGCAATCAGATAAAATTCTTAATTATCTCTGCAGTGGGACTTTTAAAACTCCAATTGCCAGTCCCCAACAGAGATTAAAAATAAAATAAAATTGGGTTGGTGTGTCAGGTTGGCAGCTGGTATCAATATTTTTTGCCGCATTCTTAAACCATGGATTCTGAAATGATATTCTGAGTTTCTATGATATAAGCATCTTAATTCCAGATACAACAGTGACACCATGACTGCAGTGACAGCAAACCCACTAAGGCTTGATGTCAAAAGATCCCGATGGATCTAATGGTTCTAGAAACCAAGTATACTTCCTACTCTAATGCATCATTGAGCTAGTGAAATTAGTCAGAAAGATTGAATCAAGAATCAGACAGCGAATGCATTACTAAGGCTTTACAAATAACGTAAGGATTTAGGAGAACATCATGGGTTTGGGTCATCTAAGATCCAATCATGGAGACAAATCAATACATTCCTCATACATATTGTCATTCAAAATCTTTTTGCATGATCAAGTGAGACACTGAACAGTGAATTAACAGTTATATATTTAACTCTGCTGCTACCTTTACATGCCTCCCTGAATCCCTGAGGCAGTCACCTCTTGACTGGATTGTTTGTGTTTTCCCTTTGGGGCAATATTAAAAGGCATTATAGGCCAGCCACATGAAGCAAATGAGAATATATGCCATTCTGCATTATAACTCTAAGAACGCATCCACTCATTCCAAAGGAATTTGAAAAAACAACAGTTGTCAAAATTATTGGAATATGCATTGTCAACTGGAATCCAAATCTAATTAGTATTACTTGGTGTTGTATGTCTATAACATGAGCAGAAATTAAAGTTAAGAAAAATCTGTCTCTCTCTCTCTCTCTCTCTCCAGCTTTAGGTTGTTGTCCATGTGATTGTGACTGACACACTCCATCCTAGTCATTGTTCGGTAAATTTTTACCCAAATCACCTAATAGCTACACAAATCACCTAATTTCTACACAGAATTTAATTTTCAGCAGTCAGCACCAACAGGGTATCATACATTGCAACTGAAAATATTAACCAAGCTGTTTAAAGTGTTTGCTTTGCTAGGAGTAATGGAGTTCTCTTCAGAATTTCCCGCATGTAATAGCTAGGACAAGAATCTTACTCAGTTCAAGACTCATGAATCAGGAGGAATGCCCCTGAACATCTGAAGCACAGTTGTTGAGTTGGTGAATCCCGGCCAAACACATAGCAGGTTCTACTTATGGATAATCCCTCAATGTCCAGGGATTCAACAAACAGGTTTTGACGAGTATCCGTTATGATTTTTTCAGTTGATCTCAGTCCACATCACAAGGATAATTTCATTTGACAGAAATACAGCAAAAAGACCCATGCTAGGTTAATAATCTGGAACACCATTTTGTGAAATGGCAGGCATGTGGGAGGAACCATTATTTGGTGTAAAGCAGTAGTTGAACACACTGCCTCATGATCCCTTGATCAAAATGACCCATAAAGTCCAGCATCAATTAAAAATGCAACATTGACTTAAGTAATTACTTTGAGCATGCAACTAAAAGCAACAGTTGACAAGAAAATGTCGATTGAATTGGACCTCCGTACATGGCAAATTGCAATGTAAATGGGCAAAACTCCAGCCATATCCATGCAACAAAAGTACCTGACTTTACAGGCTAAAAACAACTCAAAAGGCATGGAAATTAACCACAGACCTGCCTAAAGTTTCCAGTGTTCAAAAATTACCTATCCTGGCACAATGGTAGCATATACAAATTCATGCCGAAACACTGAAGTGGACCATCCTTAAGGCAGAACCCAAAGTGAGTGCACCGACCTGTATTTATTCATCTGCTGATCCGAGACTGCAATTCAGAAGGCGTGTGGATTTTGCTTTTGTCCACATCAACACCAGCAAAGGAGTGGAAAATTTGTCCTTCTGGTAACCAGTTAAAATCAAGAAATGTGGCAGAAGCCCTTGAATCCACTCTTTCAGCCAAACAACCAATTACCTGCAGACAATTGCAGCATGACAGCATGCTTTTCTTTAGGTTTGGCCGGAATTCACCTGCCGCTCGCCGCTCAGGGATGACGAAAGAAGAGATCCATCATACCCATCAATTGCAGCATCGAATTCATTATTTTTTTCAGCATCTTGACCACCCACTCTCCCCAAGCTGTCCGGCGATTCTTTTGTCTTATTCTTGTGAAGTATATCCCAAAAGAAATCCGTCAAAACAGTCTCGTAGCATGGCATTTTCGCATAACCGGGGAAGTAGTTGATATCAATGATATAGTATCGGTTGGGAACCTTGACATCCCTGATCACATCAAAATTGAAGAGATGGAGTCCCATGACCCGCCGCAGTCCCCTGGCGATCTCCGTAACGAAGCTCAGCGGCGGCATCTCTGCCTCCTCCAAATGCAGTGCCTCCTCAGAGTTGTCGTCCGCCCCTTCGTGGGTCGTCACGTTTGACACCTGGGCGAACGACATCGACCCCTCGCTGCTGCCAAGGTTCTCCTCTGTCACATCGGGCAAAGATTTGCGCTTCACACATTTGACGCGGTCGCCCACGACATAGACCTTAAAGATGACCCCGCCATGGTTGACGAACTCCTGTAGCACGATCGGGGGCCGCAGCTTGAGCAGCCCATCGCGGTTGAACACAAGCGACATCTTGTGGGAACGGGCGCTGCCATCGGCGACCAGGGGCTTGGCAATGACGGGAAGGCGGAGCCCGCCGGGGTCCGACAGCGTCGTGGAGTCGTAGATGACGATCTGCTTGGGGATGCCGAAGGTCTCCTGCCGCTCCGGCACCTGAATCTCCGACACCACCTGGAGCATGGAGATGCGGTTGTGGAGCCGCTCGATGGCGTCCGGCGGATCGATCACGAAAACGTCGGGATACTTAGCGGTGTATTCCCGGAGCTCCAATTTCCAGCTCTCGCCGGTGAGCTTGTGGAGGATGCAGTCGAAGGGGCCCTGCTCAGCGAGCGGCCGGTCGGATTCGATGCGGATCAGATCGATGCCGCGGCCCTGGGCAAGATCGACGAGGGATTGCTGGATGAAGCTCTGTTGTTTCTTCGGCGCGAGCGCGTAGCCGATTTGGAATCTTTTCGGCGAGCTCGACATCTTCCAAGATCCGGTAATGGAGGTTCGATTGCCGAATGACGAAACTGCCCTTCACCCTGCAAATTCTCGCTGCAGAAACGCAAGTCGCATTGTCAGCGAAGAGCGAGGGCAAAACGGGAAGGAATTAGGGTTTTACGCTTTGGCTGCTCGAGAGGGAGGGAGAGAAGAAAAGAAAAGACTCCAAACGCGCCGGTTGGGTTATATATATAGCTTCTGAATGACGAGGGTTCGAACCTCGGGTTAACTAACCATGGTTAAGCAACCCATCAACCACGTGGCACGGCTCGCGTGACAACGTTGCAGCTCCCCAGATTCTCCCGCGCGCTTGCTCGGATTTCGACGCCGCTCAGGTGGGAAATGCCTTGCGTGTAAAACACCTGTGGATCATCAGGATCGTCCATCATGATGAAAGTGCTAATATTGTGCCTTATAGACATCAAGAGTTCAGATTCGACCTACAGAGCTAGGGCGAGTTTGGAATTCGACTGCCCAGACAAATCGAAAAGCCACTTTTCCACGAAAGCAACGGCTGGGATGTCTTACACGTGCTAGATTACGCTTGGTGGTGCTTGGGGCTCCGCTGCCGACAGCAGGAAGGGATCTTCCTCACGCGTTGCGCGACGCGCCGCGTCGTGGATTGGAGGACAGATTTCTGGGAGGGGTTGAATTTGGACGGACGATCTTGGTCAACGACTTGCGAGGCTTTGACGATGGCCTTTGACGTGGGTGGCGTGAGGGGAAGAAATTCGGAGGCTGATGAGTCCCGTCAGGAATATTCGTGCCTGGCCCACCAAAGATGAGGACTTGATCTGGCACGTGTGGGAAGGCTCATTCCGGATACGTTTCTGCACGCCCCGCGGAGATTCCAGATGCGCGCAGCCGGTGTCGGGAATAGCTGGACCGCAGATCCTTGCTTCTGTTCTGGCAAGCACTTCCCGACGAGGACGCGTGGTGAATATATGCTTTCGCCACTTGGATTGAGATAACGATCTACTGGGCTTTTTAATATACTCCTTATGTTTATTGGTTTTTCAATTTTAATCCAATAATTTGGATTTTATAAATAAATCTTTACTTACTGAGATATTTAGTATATCTATCCACCTAATTAACACCGTGACCGGTCCATCGAAAGTAAAACAATGTGTTTAGTTTGAAGCAAAAGAAATAAAAAATAGAAAAAGTAAAATAGTTTAAAAAAGATAGGCGATAATCAAACAGTAGATAGACTTTTTTAAAAGAAAAAAGATGGATAATAATATTAAAATTAGATTAATTATAAATAATTAAATGTCATGCGAGTCCCGAAAGGAGAGAAAGGTAATTTGAACTCGCTTTCAACATGGGGTCGTTTATCCCTCTCTCTCGAAGCCGAACGTACGGCATTCTTATGTAGAGCAGCGCACGAATTGTGAAGCCCAGTACGGGAACGGGCCTTAGCAAAATCCAGATATAGGCCCGTACATTGCTAAAAGCCTACAACCCTAAACCTGAAGTTGAAGTGCAAAACCCGGCTAAAACCCTTGTGCCTCGCTGAGAAAAATCCATGGCGACGGCGAGCTTGAAGCGGAACTACCGCTGCGTGCCATCGCTGCAGGAGTTCTACACTGGCGGGCCGGTCGCCGTCTCCTCAGACGGCTCATTCCTAGCTTGCGCCTGCGGCGACGCGATCAAGATCGTCGACTCATCCAACGCCTCGATCAGGTCGAGCATCGAAGCCGACACGGAGTCGATCACTGCCCTCGCTCTCAGCCCGGACGACAAGCTCCTCTTCTCCGCCAGCCACAGCAAGCTTATTACGGTTTGGGAGCTCTCCTCTTTCAAATGCCTGCGTTCTTGGAAGGTAATCCTGTAAGAAAAGCCTGATTCTCCCTCAAAGATAGAATATAGTAGTCTGGGAGACCAACTGAAAACTGCCTATTGTCAGCTCCGAATTGGTGTAGCCGAACGACTCTCAATCATGTAGCATGTACAAATCGGACTATGGAGGCATCTGATTAGGGCTGGCAAATTGTCGTGTTGCAAGAATTTGGCTGGAGGTGCTTAATGTTTGCCTCCAGTAGTAACCAGCACAGCTTGTCTGCCTTGGCTTGTGCAAAATTGCTTTGAATTGGACAATTGCAGCTAGTTATTCGTTGTCTGCTGGTTATGGGGTGTGAACTGTCCATCTTGGAGGCTAGGAGAAGTGCAATGTGTTGCAAAATGGGGGATTAGATAAGAGAAAGGAGGATTATTGAAAAGAAATGTACACCTTAGAAACTTGCAATGTGCAAAACATGCAATCAATTTCTCACAAAGAAGACGAAACCTTTTATGTCTCAAAAAATCTTAGGGATTGTTGGAAATGTTGTCAAGAGGACTGAAAATAATGTTAGTGAAGTACTGGATAAAGACAAAATAAGTATGCTTTTTTTCGGAAAAAAATAAAGTTGATGACAAAATGATAGGTTTGATTGTGGAAAAGTTTAAGTTGACTGTTCAAGAAATGTCCTATAAAACAAAGGAGAAGGGAAAAAATGTTTTCGTTTACCTTTTTCATCTATCCGAGCAACCTCTTAAAAGCCTTAAAAAATAGAAGCATATTGCAGTTCTAATTTTACTGGAGGTAAAGCTAACAAGCAAATCGACTGCATACTGGGAAACTTGGACTTTCTAATTTAGAAACAGAAAAACAAAAATAATCCGGCCTGTTTGGGGAACTGTCTATATGCATGAGTGGATTGTTAGCATTGGGGATGAATAACAAATGTGTTGCCAAGTTCCACGTTCGCGGTTATCACCACTAGTTCGTATTCTCACCATCCATCTGCAATGCCAAAATGAACTGTCTAGAGTATACAAGGCATGCATTGATGGGGCTTCTGCTTTGACTGTGTGAAATTTCCATTTGCAGCCAGTGGCTTCCCAATGCTTGAGGTTCACATCAAATATTAATAGGCAAATTTATTCTGCCACAGCTTGTTGTGGCTTGTCGCAAGCACAGAAAATTCTTTTATCAGCCAGTGACGGGCACGGAAGTCGCGGGCCGATGCTTCTATTTGAACTTTCTGTTTTTCAGTTACTGTGGTCCTTGTGGATAATTCATCTACTTTGCCCTTTCACATGTCTTCCACTGCAAAATTTGCACCAGTTATGCAAAATTATGGTTGTCCCTTTAGTGGGGCCTGCTTTTAGAGTTCAAACCTTTTGTTTGTTGGTCATATTTGTTGTCATTTTAGTAAAAAAGATAAACGAGAACATAAGGGCTGTAGAAATGACGCTGATATGTTTTGGAAAACCAATGGTGTTTTGGATAGGGACATGAAGGTCCAGTGATGGCCATGGCATGTGATTCTTCTGGGGGTTTACTGGCAACTGCAGGAGCTGATAGGAAGGTTCTTGTTTGGGATGTTGATGGAGGTTTCTGTACACACTACTTCAAAGGTCACAAAGGAGTTATAACAAGCATAATGTTTCATCCTGATCCAAATCGCCTATTTGTAAGCGCAACTTGTTTGTTGATTTGTTTCTGCTATTCTGCTCTTTTGTCTTTAGTACTACTATTATTTATTTGTACAGGAACGGCCACACAAAGGAACAGTATCATATGTTATTTGGATTTTCATAAAAAAATTGTGGGCAATGCTTTCTGCATTCAGTAATGTGATATGGATTCTTTAGATTGAAAGTTTTTGCTGTTTCCAGCTGTTCTCTGGAAGTGATGATGCAACAGTGCGTGTGTGGGATCTGGCAAATAAAAAGTGCCGCGCAGTTCTTGAAAAGCATTTCTCAGCCGTGACTTCTCTTGCACTATCTGAAGATGGTTGCACCTTGCTCAGTGCGGGTAGAGACAAGGCATGTTTTTAGCCTGTTACTTTGCTCAACTATATGGATTTATCTACAGTTGTCTGCTTCTGGGCAGTTTTATTTACTGAATTTGTCTCATATATCCCATCTTAAACTCTACTGAGGTTTATATTCTGAACATCATTTCCATTAATGCCTGCCATTGCTCTGGTGTCTTGGATGATCTCTTTAGTCCTAAATTTGCATTTTTAAATTCTATTTGTTGATGATAATGAATGCCATTGCTTGCATTGTCAAAAAGTGAAGAATCTCATTATAGAGTTTTCTTCAACACTTGTAAACTCTTCCAATGGGAATTCTGTGATCATAAAGTTGTTCTTTTTCACTCTACGACCTATTTCAACCTTTATCACATTCTAATTTTCAGATACAAGTAAATCCTAACAATTGATGTTTTGGTTCTGCTTTGTGCAATTTGCTGCTGAGTATGGCATCATGACAAGAAAATTTTCTGTGGTCGATCCTTCTAGGTTTAAAGGTGCTTTGTGGCGTGGAAACATATTCAATTGAATGGTCAAGAAACAATCAAGGAACAACATTTTTGTATATTTGCTGCGGAAATGTGGACATTAAGAGAGATAAGTAACAAGATGAGGACAGTATTAACAGTGAAAGAATTAGGAAATTTAGGAGTAGCACCAGTAGGTAATCTCACAATGGGGAGTAGGCTTGGGTGGTCCAGCCACGTGCAGTGGCACCAATTCAATGTTTGCTTTGTTAGTAATTAAGGATATATGTTGGTTCTTAAAAAAGATATTATCGCTTTTATTAGAGTTAGGAAGCTTTATCGTGAAATAAAAAATTAAAGATTTTGAAAAAATATTAAAATATTTCAGTAAAACTCTATGATAAATTAAAAAGCACATTTATGCCTAAAACATTACTTTAAATGCTAACGTTTTACAAGTAATGAAAATATACAAGAAACTTGTACATACTACCCCATTGAATTTTAAATGACTTTAATACATGAAAATCAAGTATAAATATTGAAAACAATATACACTAACTAAATTTGAGTTTTTAATGATTTAGACAGGTTGTTACGGTTGTTTCAGAGAAAATAAGGGAAGAAATGGTCAAAGGGAGCATTTTGGTGATAAATTATAAAAAAATGATGGTATATCTAATATAGTTGATTAATTGGGGATAATATTGATAATGTCTTCTATAATATCGATAAATTTGAGATTTCGATAATATTTTTAATATTATTGGTACAACCTGGAACAGATGAAATTATTGGTTTCATATAAGATAATTTATTAGCCACCTCCTCAAAAGATATTATTGGAAATAAAATTGATAAAGCGAGCACTAGGCACATGAATTGCAATGGTTGAAAACAGTTTTAGCAAAATCAAAATTATCTGTGAAAAGTCAAATCTGGTGGAGAAGAAGCAAATGGCAGGGCAGATGGGAACATGTTCCAAGATCGGATTTGAGGACCTGTTTTGTGGTTTTCGGTTTTGAATCCTATTTTTCCCGCTCGATTTTGGCATATACAGCAAATACTGATGTAAAAACATGTTTCTAATTTTTTTTTCAAGATCCAGCCTCTTTTGTTGTTGTTGTTGTTGTTGTTGT
>JAYJMB010010127.1:20737-49542 GCA_036873735.1 Pouteria campechiana
AATACTGATGTAAAAACATGTTTCTAATTTTTTTTTCAAGATCCAGCCTCTTTTGTTGTTGTTGTTGTTGTTGTTGTATTTTTGCCATATTTTGAATAGATTTTTTGTTATAGAATTTGTTTTTTGTATTTTTTTTATTTTATTCAGATCCAACCTCTCTTTATTTTGTTTAATGCCAGATCATTAGACATCTAACGTTCTTGAACTTGCTAAGATGGATATCAGTAATTTCGAACTTGAAAGGGTTAACCTTATCTATAACTAATCATATGTTATTCCAGGACAGGACATGCTGTAAAAATATTTTATTTTTTTCTCGTAAAAATTAGAAATGCAGCAACAGTCGGAATCTAATGCACAAAAACAAGTGCATATTTATTATTGCCATCAATGTTATTATATATCATTTTTCACATTGGTGTGTTAGTTGAGTGAATCATACTATTTCTATCGAGCTTCGGCTATGTTGGCAAGTAGATGATTGATTTTGCTATGCTATAAATTTTCTTTATCAATGCATGTGACATTGATATGTTTTTATTACTTCTTATATGTTGGCATTTGAAGAGATGTTTTTTATATTCTAAATATGTATTTACATTTATCGTAATTTATTTTGAAGTTTTATTAAAAAATTACTATTTTTTTATTTTAGCAAAACTATTTTGGTGAAATTATTGATAATTTCTCTGAAATTAGCAAAAAAATTTCTTTATGAGGCTAGCAAAATTTCCTTTTTTCGCGAAACTACGAAAACTAGTTTAAAGTGAATTGGTTCTTGCCAAATCCTCTGAGAGGGAAAGGGAATATCTGAAAACATATGGATGGTGTTTGCATAAAGAGTTTTGTGGACCCTGGATTTAAATATGGATATTGTATGGAATAAAGTGTAATGGTATAAACTGCATAGTACAACGTATGTTCCTGATTCATTTTGTTGGCATAAAGCTAAAACGATGTTGATAAAGATCCTTTTAGTTTGCTGAGTTTTATCTGTACAAGTCAGTAGGTACTTTTTTGACTGAAGTGACTCTAGGCCTAATATTGATTATCTTGTCTGTTTTACAGACATTTTACACATTTTGTTAGAAGTTCTATGAATTTTATTATTTATGTTCCACCTGGCTTTGGTAAAAAAAAAAAATTGTGGTTGGTCCGTATCGTGTTTTGGTTGAGACCTCAAGCCTGGTGATAGTCAATTTGTCTCTTTTTTTTTTTTTGGAGGGATGCTTTTGTCCTGTTGGTTACTTCTGAAACAATGCATGAGTTTTATTTTCAAACGAATGTGACAGAAATAACTCTGTATTGTGTTCTTTTCATTATTATTGATAAAAAAAAAATTGATGACTGCTAAAATAACCTCAGGGTGTAAAATTATGGTACCTTCACAGCTACAGTTCCTATGCTTGGTGAGATAAGGGGAAGGTCTGAAAGGAAGGACTTTGTTGGTGGTGGTTAAAATGACTTGCAGGCAACGATTTTAATGTAAGAGTGGTATATAATAATGAAAATGTTGTGAGCCCAGTGGGATTCATTTAGCTGACTGCCATTGCTGGGGTTAAGGACATAAGCTTAGATGATGTTTATGAAGATCTACATTTGATATGTACTAATGGTTATCCATTTTTGACAAAATTGATTCCAGACCTAGTTTTTCTAATTCTGTTTAGTTTAGTGGATATCAAATGAATGTTGTGTCTATCTATGACTCGATTCTTATTTGAAAGGTTAGCTGTTTGGTATAATTTTCTTGGTTGGGATGTCAAACCTGAGCACAGTTAGGCATCAGTTAATTTTGTTGGGCACTTGCACTTCTGATTTGTTTGTTCTGAGACTAACACTGCTGAAGCTTTCATTCTAGACCAGCGTAAGATGAAGTTATTTCCAAGTTAATGAGATAGAATGATCTCTATACTCCTTTATATGTATAAAAAAATGATGATTTCTGATATCTCCCCAGGTTGTAAATCTATGGGACCTTCATGGCTATAGTTCCAAAACTACCATACCAATGTATGAAGTGCTTGAAGCTGTTTGTGTTATTCGAGATCAAAGTAGCTTTGCTTCTTGTTTTAGCAAGCCTGGTGAGAAGCAAAAGAAAAGCGGCTCATCTTCAGTGTACTTTTTGACTGTAGGTGAGCGTGGCCTTGTACGAATTTGGAACTCTGAAGGGTAAGTTATTAGTTCTCTTAAACATATTGGAATACAACGGTTATTCTCTGTGACAATTTAGAGCTGGAATTAAGTTATTAGCACGGGATTACAATGCAACATTTATCTCTATGCTTATGATTATAATAGTACTATTCATAGTTTTTAATTACTGCAAGGACTTTGACTGGGAGAGATCTCAGAATACCTAACCTAAAATTGTTATTTTTTTTTTTTTGTTAATCTGAAATTAAGCTCATTCTGAGAGCTTATTCTTTCTTGTTGGCATTTTAAGCAGTGCTGTCTGCATATATCAGCAACAATCGTCAGATGCCTCTGTTAGTTCAGATGAAGATGATGTCAGACGGGGCTTCATATCAGCTGTTATGCTACCTTTGGATCAAGGATTGCTTTGCGTCACTGCTGATCAGCAGCTTCTATTCTATTCTCCAACAGAGTCTGTGGAAGGATCTTTTCAGTTAAGTTTAACTAAACGGCTTGTTGGTCACAATGAAGAGATCGTGGATCTCAAATTTTTGGGTGAAGAGGAGCTATTTCTTGCTGTAGCTACAAATTTGGAGCAGGTACTCTGTTCATCTATCTATGTTGCTTTCTTCATATCTGGTCATCAATTTGTTTTATTATCTGGCTTTATACGAAGGTTTGATTAGTTCCATCCTTTCGGTCATTTATTCTACATTTTCCTTGCTAAAGGGTAATGTAGATTTTTAGGATTTCAATATCCTTAAGTGCTTTTCTACATGCTTCCATATCCTTTACTTGCATGAGAACCTGTGAGATGGTGCATGTAACTAGTATTAAGAAGGCTGGTCATGGTTGAAGTCAATTAGACATCTGGGGGATCCTTCGTTATATCTGCATATTCTCATCTTCGACATATTCTGAAGTTCTTTTCTGATTTGTATTTTTGTTTTGAAACCATGTGCAGGTGCGAGTATATGACCTTGCATCCATGTCTTGTACCTATGTATTGGCAGGGCACACAGACATTGTTCTATGCCTTGACACATGTGTCTCAACATCAGGGAATGCACTTATAGTAACCGGAAGCAAAGACAATACTGTGAGTCACAACCTTTCAACTCTTAATGTAGTTTCCTTTCTATATCTCCAGAAGGCAGCTGCTTTTATGTTTTTTTGCGTTTCTTTGCCTGCAATAGCTTCAAAGGCTTACTTGGATTTTGTTAGGTAATATGGAAAGATTGTCAGAATTTAGGAACAAGACCTTTGTCCCAATAATGCTTTTAAATAAAAAAGATCAGTGGGAAAAAAGAAAAAAGGAAAGGCCCTTGGCTCAAGAAGAAGCTGAATCATGGCATCCTGAATTTTCTCTCCCATAAATGCATGCACATAAATGAAACTGCTCACCATCAACTGCATCCTTGTCCTAAACTCAGGATCAACCCAGTGCACTGCGTTTGTGGTATCTTCTATTATTTCAGCCCAAATCTGACATTGGTTACTGATATGCATTAATTACATCCGGTCGGTGTGAATGATGCTTCCTCACACTTAAGTGTTTCACTCAAAATTTCAAGGATGGAAAGTCTTAATTTTTACTCACAGCTTCACCAGATGTTCTACTTTCTGTGTCCAATATATGTGTTATCATTTCTTATAGTTTTGTGCTTAACAGTGCTGAACCAACTCCTGTTCTCCGAGCTAAGTATATTTCAATTTTTTTTTTATTTTCGATGTTGCTATTTTATGTTATGTTTATTTTGATTTCTAGATTTTTTATTGTAAAATTTTGTTTTATATTTCTTGTAGGTTAGAGTTTGGGAACACAAGAGAAAATGCCTTAAAGGTGTTGGGACAGGCCATATGGGAGCCGTGGGAGCTGTGGCTTTCTCAAAGAAACAAAAAAATTTCTTTGTTAGTGGCAGCAGGTGAGGTTCCATAGACAATATAATTCGCCCATTTTTATTTTTGCCTTACATTTGATCTTATACATGAATATTCATTGGTCAATGTTCTTGTCTTCTGCTTGCTGGAAGGAACAGTTCAGCCTTCTCTGATAGGAAATATGTTCAAATTGTTGTTCTCAGAATTGTCAGATATTTTCCAATCCTCAGAAATCCACCTCTCAAGTTTGCATGAACGCTCTTATACCATTCAGGATTTGCAATCTCTCTCTCGTTCTCTAAGTATCAATTTCCAATCTTAAATACTGATTTGTTGTGCATTGTAAGATAATACAATTCAGCCCTGGCCAACTGGTTATCAAGAACTTATTGAAGGCATTGATATTTTATATAGGGACCATGAATTACTGCTGCTGGCGGGCACCAAAATTTCAGTGCTGCCCTCTTATTTTGAGTCTATTGTGATACTGTGATTTGATCCAAGCCATTTTTTATATTTGGAACTGTTTATAAGTTCAAGAAACGATAAGTGATTTCAATTGACAATTCATATGGAGTTCACCATTCAAACAAACATTATATCATGTGTAAAAATTGAAAAATCATTTACAGTTTGCTTAATAAGCTTGTAATCATCTAAATTTTAATTAGTTGCCTATAAAATTTAATTAGTTGCCTATCTATGTAAGAGTAACACTTTGGATGTAATAGATGTTTATCGAGTTGAAAAATTAATGAGAAAATTTTTAACAGATTCAATATAAAAGGCAGCATGGAGATTCCATTGCATACTAGCAGTATTAAATCATTTTCCGGTTTATATATCATGCAACTATGGGACAGAATCTTACTCAGAAACACTTAAAATCATTCTGGGCCTGGAGCTAGAATCTGATGAAATCTGCAGAGGCCAAACTGAAACTCTTTTTTTACCTAGATTAATGTACACTACAGGACAGAATGCTGTGCACTGATTCTCACTCTAGTCTATCATAATCACGTTCGATTTTTAGATGTGTTTTGTTGTTTCTGCTTTGTTTCTCCTATCTGCCTAGCATGGTTTCCTTCACATGTATAATTTTCTGTTTTCCCATAACATTTCCTTGTTCAATAGGTGTATTTCCTTAATTAGTTCATATTTTGCACAACTGTATATGTATTTATGTCATTTGTGTTGCATACCAACTAGACTCTTTCGCACTATAATAGATTTATTTTTCAATTCAAACTATGATTCTTAGGGACAACTGTGTATTTTGTAGCTTGCCTTTGCTAAACACATTTTTACACATCCTTTAGCTTGATCTATGCTTGTCCAATGTTTGAATCACATTCTGCATTCCTTTGTAGTGATCGTACTCTTAAGGTCTGGAGTTTGGATGGCCTTTCAGAGAATGATAATGAGGTTGTTAATCTGAAAGCCAAAGCAGTTGTTGCAGCCCATGATAAAGATATTAATTCGGTGGCTGTTGCACCAAATGATAGTTTTGTTTGTACTGGTTCTCAGGTTTGTAAATCAGCATTGACTTAGTTATTCTTCAACATCTTAAATGAGAAATTTTCATGCTCTTAATCTAAATTTCTTTCTTCTTTTCTGGAACTCATTTAGGATCGCACTGCCTGTGTATGGAGGCTTCCGGATCTAGTCTCAGTGGTAGTGCTTAGAGGGCACAAAAGAGGGATTTGGTCTGTAGAGTTCTCACCTGTGGACCAATGTGTGATAACTGCATCGGGTGATAAAACAATAAAAATATGGGCCATTTCAGATGGTTCATGTCTAAAAACATTTGAAGGTCATACATCAAGTGTATTGCGAGCCTTGTTTGTCACTAGAGGCACCCAATTTGTTTCTTGTGGTATGTGACCTGTCTTTGCTGAGCACTTGCCTTATCTTGTCTTTTTCTGGAATTATTTATGGGAAATATATCTTTTCCAGGCGCTGATGGCTTGGTCAAGCTATGGTGTGTCAAAACAAATGAATGCATGGCTACTTATGATCAGCATGAAGCCAAGGTTTTGATCTTATCACTTGTGCTGTTTTGATAATCATGTAGCGGTGCTGTTTTGATAATCATGTAGCGGTGTTAGTTTTCTGTGTTTATTTATGAGGGGTTGCTTTTTATGCACAACCTTTCTGGTGCATGTGTTCCTCTTTCTTCCTTCCACAGATGACCAGCACTTGCAAAAAATTGTATTCCATTTTCAGCAAATCTTATCAAGCTTTTCTATTTTCTACTTTTCTTGGCAGTATTTCTGAAAGGCATTCTGTGTGCAAGTCCAATGAGCATGGAGCTACAGCTTTAGAACCATTTCTTTTATCGTTTCATTATTTCTCTCCCTTCTGGTCATAAGAAGATTTTTTAAAACCAGACCTGCTCTCCAGCGATCCAGCTAGTCTTTAACTGTGATGTGCTGTCATATAGATGTGTAATCAATATCTAATCATTGACAAAGGCCATTGTATTTAAGTGGTTAGGATCTTGATTTCCTAAAGAGGAGGCATCATTCAGCATAACTAAGCTTGAATGATTTTTCATGTCTAAAGAAGCAGCCTCAGTTAGGATATCACGATTCCCTAAAGAGAAAACAGTTGACTGCATGGTCTAATGCTTGAGGTTTTTTATTGATTCTGCTGAATATGGCCTCTGACACATAGCACAGTTTAGTTGAACTTCTCATCACACAATTGTCTTCTGCGTTGCTGGAGTATTTCATGACAGAGGCAGCACCAAATCAGGTTAATCCATTCCTGCATTAACATGCATGTTTAAGGACCGGCATTTGCCTTATGTTGGAACTTTCATAAGTTGATGGCCAAAATTTGTGCATGGTGTTGGCTTCTCCTCCTCTCCCTTTTTCTTTATTTTTCGTTTTTGATTTCTTTTGTTGCTTTCTTCACCTAGAATTTTACCATGCAGATTTGGGCACTGGCTGTTGGGAAGAAAACAGAAATGCTTGCAACTGGTGGTGGTGATGCTGTTGTCAATTTATGGTACGATTGCACTGCTGCAGATAAGGAAGAAGCTTTCCTTAAAGAAGTAAGTTGGGTCAATTGGTCTGTTCAGTCCATGGAACTCAGAATTCTTTTCTTCTGGGAAGAAGAGATAACAATGCATATAATCTGAGTTAATCCTGATTTAGTGCTATCAATATCATAACAACACAACTAATAAATTTCTTGGAACAAGATAGTTTTCTCTTATGATGGCGTCTGTGGGTCCCCACTTACGAATCGTTCTAGCAGGAGAATCTGCTCCTGGCAAATGCTGTAATGATCCAGTCCACGAACTACACATGCAATGCAGAGGCAAGCTTGACTAACATACAAGTTGTAGTTTCATCTTCCTGCTCATAAATCCCACTTTCTTATTGCTTGTTTCTTGATGCTATGCCAATGGGCCTTCCAAGTCAAGATTTCCTTATGGGGTTCCATTGGCCCTACACCTTGCCTTAAACTCCAGTTGGTTGTGATCTCAATATTTTGTGCAAATATACTATACATCATGGTGGTTGAGAGCACTGATGAAGGGAGTGGGATCAATTTCAAGGGTATGATGGGTTATGACTTCAGAGTTTTATGGAAAATGATCAATAAATTGATAATGCGTAATATTCTGAAAGCTGAACCAGATTGTTAAATTGTGATCACAGGTAGCTGGTAATCATAAATTACATGAACAATGGTATCTTAAATCAGGAAGTTGTAAAATCTCAAATTTTAAGATCTTTTAAATGGTTTAGGAAATCTTCAATTGCATTATAAACTGTTGAAAAGAATAGCATACAACCAGTTTTGTTATTGTTTAATTTGGCTAATAGTCTTATATATACTATTATAACTAACATATCAACTTAAATGCCAGAATTACTTTGTACTTTATATTGCCCTGTAAACCTAAATGCTGTCATGTTTAAAGTCAAGGGTATGAAGTGTAAATACTAGCTATGACCTTACCATTTGTTAAGTAAACAATTATGATCATATTTCTTTTCTTTCATCAGTGTTGTAAAAAATGTTGTCTTCAATGCTCTAAATACAGGAGGAAGGGATTCTGAAAGGTCAGGAGTTGGAAAATGCTGTATTGGATGCTGATTATGCCAAAGCAATTCAACTTGCCTTTGAACTCCGCAGGCCCCACAAACTCTTTGATTTATTTGCAGAACTATGCAGGTCAGGAATAGTTCCTCCCGAAATTCCCCATTGTCTATCACCTTCCTATCTGAATGAGAAGACTGATGGTGCAGGAAGAGACAAATTGAGAATCAAATCAAGAACATTTTTCTTGTCCTCGGAAAAGAGGAGATCCATCTTCTCTTGGAATATGTTCGGGAATGGAATACCAAACCGAAGCTTGCTCATGTTGCCCAATTTGTGCTTTTCCAGGTTTTCAACATCTTCCCACCTACAGAGATAATTGAGGTAATTGCTTTTACCAGTCCATGATCTGTAATCACGGAGGCTTTGTTTATTTAATTGTTTACAGGTGTTTTGCGCTGTCATTAGACGATGAGGCTTTTACTTCCTCATTAGCTACTCGTGTTGCTGAATTTGTTGTAGATGTGGCAGCAGTGGAGCCAGTTGTCTCCACATGGGAAAAAAAAAAGAAAAAAAGAAAAGAAATAATGATCAAGCAGAGCATAAGCATTCCATCATTATCATGTTGACTTTTCTCACTGTGTGATCTTAAAATCCTAACATCCTCTTGCTTTGAAACTCCTGGTTGCCAGCCTGCCCCTTTAGACTGTAGGTGCCTGTGTTTTAACTGAATAGTCAATGATAATGGTGTTGGCCTTGTATGTACTAGCTGTTACCCTTGATTTCTGCCACAGAAGTTTTTTTTTTTCGTTTTTTGTCAAGCAAGAGATATATCTGCATCATATGATTCATATCCAAGCTGTCTCCAACAGTTGAAGTTGGTCTACATTTTACTTGAGCTTTGCCAGCAGCCCCTATTTCTTCAGAATGCTACGTCATTTTCTGAGTTTTACGCCAACTGACTAGGTCCAGGCCGATTGGCCTATTCAAGGGTGAAACCAAACCATTCATGCTTTTTTTCTCCACATAGACTTGCCTCATTCCGATGATGGATATTATCATTATTATTGGTGCTGTTGTAGTTATTCATTGCAACATTTTCTCCTGTTTAACCGTTTGTTAGAAGTCATTCACCTGCTGCTGTTTCTCAAGAGAGATGCCATGTCTTTTTCTGGCTGATACTTTGTTTTCAATTGTGGAATGCTTCAGATAAAAGGAATAAGTGAGCTCCTTGAGGGCCTAATACCGTACTCACAGAGGCATTTCAGCAGGATAGACAGGCTTCTAAGGAGCACCTTCCTGTTGGACTACACCCTAACGGGGATGTCTGTTATAGATCCTGAAGCTGACATGATTGAACCCAAAGATGAACACGTAGTGCAGACAGATGATAAGCAAGTGAAGAACATCCCAATTCTGGCAGAAACTGATGGCAAGGAACAAAATCAGGGTTCAACAGATGCAGTGGAAGAAAGGGTGCCATCAAAGAAACGAAAATCAAGCAAATTGAGAATTGGAGCAAAGAAATGCAAGCAGAATAAAAGGCAGTGATTCGTCAGCTGTTGAATGATAAGCATGGCACAGTATGTGCTTTCAAAGTAAATCAGGTATTTATCCATCTTTCCTGTCATTCGAGGTTTTTATAGGGCCTGCTGGGGACGCTGGCTGTCTGAGGGAGCAGTTTTTGGGGATCGAGCCTTTGATGAGGAAAGCATTTTGTAATATTGTAATCGTTTTGATTATTATATTCATTATCCGAAAAATAAGGGGGGAAAAGTCAGATTGTTGTATCTTGTGAAATGTGCCCTTAGCTGGTTCCTTAAAGTAACCTATTCTAACCTTTTGAGGTGACTCATTATACGTCATTTACATCAATTATATGAGAAACGATTCCATTAACACTTTTTTGTTTTTTTGTCCCATGATTTTTTTTTTAATCGAATTCAAAGCATTTTTATAATTGGAAATTTGGATAGGTCGTAAAACGCACGGAAAAAAAAAAATCAAAATTCATCACATTGTTTGAAAACACCTTTTTTTTCGATATTAAGGACTAGTTAGGTTTTCAATTTATTGGCTAAATAATTATTCTAAGCACTGTTATTGGATTGTATCTCACCAAATTTTTATGGTTTATGAAAATTCAAGACTTTGCATGGTGTGTATTCCTTGGATATATTACTCATGGCAACCATGGCTGTGAATGAGTGTGATTCATTGGTCAGATTGCTTGCTTAATAAGTATAATTAAGAAAATCTAATAAGTATGAATGGCCCGCTTAAATGAATGTTGGATGATCTTTTATATCTAGACTTAATAAATGACATTGAGCATAATGATTGGCTTAGAATAAATTGAAACATCACGATATGTGACTGTTACAACCAATTTCATACGAGTCCCATATTTATTTATCTGCATTTCATATTGATGATCTTTTATTATTATTATAATTTTCAATCTCTCTCTCTCTCTCGTCTAAAATGTTCTGTTTTTTTTTATTTAATAATGATTAACAAGACCTTTTTGGACAATCATTTTCAACTCCTCGTTTTATCCTCTCCTATTTCCTGTTTTATCCCTTCAACTAAGCTTCCAAACGCGTATATGTAGGATTGGTTTGTGCTGGGGCCTGGCGCTGTGCAAGATGAGAAAGCACTATCTGGCAAAATCTTGATGAATCAAGGGAAAATGATATGCGACTATATCCTCTGTAAAAAGAAGATCAGTTGGATTGGAAGTAAGGCCTTACCAGGTTATCACAATTTTCAGGCTCACCATACACGCACACGTGTTAGGAGTATGTTGCTGCTGGCATGCTTGAGCCGATTATCTATTTAAGATCATCTATCAGTCAGAATCGTCCATGAAAGCACAATAATACCCAATACCCAAGACGATAATGATATGTATCTAAATCATACACGTAATATTTACAATCTTAAAAAAAAAAAAAAAAAAAAAAGAAAAAGACTGGTTATTCATTTGATAAAACTTGGCTTGGGCTAACCTTTATAATAATATGAAATCCAAGCCGGGCAGAATATTCAGCAACCAACAATTACTTGGATTTAAGTCTTACGTGGGCCACACCTTTTAAAATAACAGTACAAAAACGTGTGGAAATCTTTGTCCGGTGGGCGTAGAGAGATGAAAACAACCTGCGTAGGCGGCAGACGCCGGAAGGAATATCCATTTCACGCTTCCTTTCCTCCTTCGGTGAGAGAGCGCGTCAAGGAAACCTCCAAAGAGGAGAAGGAAAGAGAATACAAACACCCTCCCCCATTGGTTGACCAGAAAATGGAGAGAGAGTCGGAAATCGAGGGCGGCAGAGCCGAATCCAAGTTCCCTTTCACATTTTCTGAGCTCGCCGCCGCATCTTCCGTCGTTTTAGCCTTCGGTGTCGGGATTTTGGGCGTCTATCTCACTATGCCTGCGTCGGATTACAGCTTCCTCGTTCTGCCCCGCAGCCTCGAAGATCTACAGAACCTCCGGTACAGAGTCTTCATCTATGAATTCTTGCCTCTCCATTTTTCCTGTTTTTTTTTTTTCATTAATGGTGCTGGAAAAGACAATATTATGTTGTAGAAGGATGAAATGAGAAGAATGGGATGGCGCTATCCCTTTCCTTTCATCTTGAAATTATTTAATAGACGCAAAGATTGTAGAAAAATTGATATTTACCCAAATGATTTCACCTCTCCTGGATTTTAGGGCCCCCAGTCAATTGAAAAATACTTTGCTCATTCTACTCGTACAACGGGGTTTAAAGGAGGCCAAACCTGAAGTGGGTTTTTATCCCCACCGTCTACGAATGTCTCTGCCCTTTTGGATTTACTTGAAATGTCATATGAAACCAGTTACCAAATGATGGCTGTTCTTCTCCATTGTTTTCTTCTGCTCTGCTACCCTTTGGAAATGCCTGGGACTCTTGGACATATAAAGTCTTGCTTAAGCACCTATGCTTTTATTGAGATTTGAGATTGGAAATTCGATACAGTGATATTTCATCGTGATCATAAAAGTTTTAGCTTACCTGTCAAATACTGCTTGCTGCTTAGCTAGTCTTTGGAAATACCTGGGGCTTTTGGGCATATGAAGTTTTGTTTGGGCAGCTATGCTTTCATTGAGATTTGGGATTTGGAATTTGTTGTAGTGATATACTGATTTTTCATTGTGATCGTTAGAGGTGTAGCTTACTTGTTGAATACTGGTTGGTGCTCTTATTGTAGGGATAATCTTGAGAACTATACAAGCGACTACCCCGTGCAGGTTCTTGTTGGATACTTTGTCGTCTATATTTTTATGCAGACTTTCATGATTCCTGGAACCGTTTTCATGTCTCTGCTTGCTGGATCGCTTTTTGGAGTATTCAAGGGTGTCGCTGTGGTGGTTTTTGCTGCCACTGCTGGTGCTTCTTCTTGTTATTTCCTATCGAAGCAGATAGGGAAGCCCCTGGTTTCGTCATTGTGGCCTGACCAGCTGAGTTTCTTCCAAGCCCAGGTGAGCAGCGACTTCATTGGGACTTTTTAAGTATCAAGGGGAATTTATCCCCATTCTTTTCTGAGAGGGTATGCTAAAATTGCTGCAAGATGTGGATGATTTTTTTGCAAAGTGGAATGATTCATTTGTCATGTTAACTGTTCATAATCTAATTAAAATTAGTTCCAGTACATCATCAAAGTGATCCTTGGTCAACTTGAGAGGTTTTGAGGGAGTGCTGTACCCCTGTTGGGAGTGTTGAAATCAATGGTTTGGAAAGTTCATGTGTGCTGGCTAGTTTGAAAACCCTGTCCTATTAGGCATTCAAACTTTGAGATCAATGGTTTGGACAGTCCAACTATGTGCACCGACTAGTTTGAAAAGCATGTTATTAGTTATTCAAACTATGACTTTTGTGGATGGTATTTAACTACAAAAAGCCAGGTCCACCAAATTAGCATCCTCAAAGGCAACATTGGCACATTTTGGCCATTTCCAAATTTATGCTTTCATTTTTAGGGTATTTGTGTCAGTTGCAATCGGCCAACATGATAGTCTTTTGTAACACTGGAATAGCTAATTATCACAAAGGCCTGTACGGACCTAATATGTTTTTTGATGTAAGAATGACACAATATGATGCATGACTCAACTAGCACACAGCCTTGCATGTCTCAGTTGGGTTCGCTATTTGCATAAACTATGATAATGTTGCTTTGCAACATGTACCGATGTAAACTTGAAAACAGCTAATTCCAGGAATGCTTAAGAAATAGTTTTATAGATGTCTGCTGAGCTGCAAATAGCTGATGAATTTTAATAATCAACCCAAATTTCTGTGCAAAGAAAGGAAAATTTTGATGATTGAAACAAATAGAGCATACAGCATCAACATATCCTAATTTCCTTCCTGCTGCTACTTGGCAATGGCCTTTCTTATTGTCTTCTTTCAGGTGGCTAAGAGAAGAGAGAGATTATTGAACTACATGCTCTTCCTAAGAGTCACCCCTACTTTGCCAAATACATTTATCAATGTTGCTTCACCAATAGTAGACGTACCTTACCATATTTTCTTCCTTGCAACATCGATTGGACTAATTCCAGCAGCTTTTGTTACGGTCAGGGTATGGCCACTTCCTAGCTTCTTTTTCTTTTTTATTTAAGATCTTCATTGTGAAACCAGAAAGAGAGGAAGGGAGGGAGAGATACCAAGTAATATAGTTGGGAATCACAGATATTTTGCTGCTTTTGCAGGCAGGAATTGCTCTTGGAGAATTGAGGTCTGTGGGTGATCTATACGATTTCCAGTCACTCGCAACCCTTTTCCTCATTGGCATCGCCACGGTCACCCCTACTCTGATGAGCAAGGGCGGCTCAGAGATGAGTTGATCGATTTATTTCAGCAATCTTGCCATGCCTCGTGCATATTTAGCTGTAAACAAAAGTAACACCAGTTGAACCAGGCGTCACAGGAGGCCAGAAGCTTTACTGGTTGTTCATCCATGTGTTGGATGCAAGCTCAATGCCATTGTCACTGAACCACCTCTCTATATCAAAGCAATATATCTGTCATTTTTTCCTAAAAAAAAAAAAAAAGGAATATAGAAGGAAAATCGCATGTTATATAATTCATTCAGTATTTGTAAAATCACTGTGTACATTGTACTTCAAATATTTAAGGATAAAGAACTTGTGGACTGTGGGGGTTTCATTTTGGTGCCCATTCATTTTCTCTAGTTGTCATGGTTATTTTTGGACTGTGGAAATGTAGAATGAAATGTTGAAGTAAATGTAAACGTCGGCATAACATGAATAAAAATAAAATAAGTCGTGATGATCAAATATAAATAATAGTGAGAAAAAAAAGGGGGTATTAGGGGATAAAGTTAATGTTGTGTTAATTACAATGGAGCTGGACACTAATCAATTAGAACTTAAGAAACCAGCACTTCCAATTTCTTAAACACCAATTCTTCTGAGTTTAATCCCAACCCCCCCCCCCCCCCAATCATAGACAATCTTACACGTATCATGTTTAATTTAGTGAGCACATGTTAGAATCCCGGGGATGATATAAGCAATTTCTATCAATCTATAATAAAGAAATGATTTCATGAAATTGATGCAACCTTTTATTTTTTTTCAAAAGTTTTAGTTAGATCCTAATTCATGAACTATTTTACTTTAGACATTGAAAAGCAGTTCATTTGCAAACTTAGGTGAACCCTAACATTGAAACATGTGTTCTTAAACAATCTTACGAGTTGCTTTATTAGGATTTATCTAATTTCTAACCAAAATGAGTTTGGGCATCATGTAAATAGGTAAGTATAATGAAAAAAAAAAATCCAATATGGGCCCTTTGAAAAAGCCGTGGATAAACAGTTAGCAGGGACCCGAGCATGGAAATACAGGGATTACATCTCTTCAATGAATAAGATGGATCCCTCCCCCAAGTTGATAAACATTGAAATGGGGCAAGGTGCCAGGTACATAGCAGAGTGGTGGGCGGCAGAGACCTCTTAGCCAACGCGTTAGGTGACAAGCACCCCGCATGAGATGTCTACTACACAAGCTTCTAAGGTGAGACTACCCCTCATTTCTCTCTCATCAAATACTCATCACCTTTCCCCCTTTTTTATCCATCAATCATCGCCTGGAATGAAATCCTTGGATGCGGGGCTGCAAGTGTTTTGTTTGGTTGGTTCGCACCAAAGCAATTAGGCAGTTTAGGAGGCTTCTTCCATGTATATAACCAGTGTTATCATAACCAAATCGGTGGTTGAACCAATCAGGCATCTAATTCATGGTTCAACTTGTTCAATCTGAGGGTTGATCGGATGAACCGTTTTTTATATATATATATATTTTTTAGAGTTTTTTATTTCTAAAAAAGTTAAAAAATAATATAGCATGATTTTGAAAATTTTAAATCATAGATATTAATTTAAATATATGGATCTTCCATTATAATGCTATATTACTTTAATTCACTTGTTTATTCTATTAAAAAGATTAAAAGTAAAAATAATTTTGTTATTGAACCTAGCCAAGCTACGTCGAACCAAGTCACTACCAGTTCACTGTTGAAGCGGTTCGACCAGCCGGCCCGGTACAATTCTGATAAAAATGTATATAACCCAGACTCAAGTAGAACTTGTACTACTCTAAATTCTCATCTCTCCTGAGTGAATGAATGGAATTAATCTGGGGGTTAATATCAGGAAATTGGATCGTCAACATCGTACAAGGAAGGGTAACATTTTTCGAAAATGGGGAATTTGCCGGCTTCTCCGGCTATTGAGATTTGAAAAAACCCAAATGTTTCAGTACACAAGACCTGATCATGACATGCACATTATCATATTCCAATTCCCATTTTGGGGGGTCGGATTGTCTAAGGCGTACGTGTGATTTCAATGGTGCCGATGATTTTTTTCTCCTTCTTAGACATTTTTCAAGCGAGTGTACTCGTACACTGCCCTTTCGAACCGCAGATGAGAAGCCTTCCCGAGCGACTAATGACGCCCGAGTCGAGCATGCGATCAGATGGGACTCGCGCCCGCCTGTGCAATCTAGCTTTGCTATGGTAATCAAGCAGTGTATAGTCGATGGTGCACTGTCATTTAGAAATTGAATGTGACACATGACATAAAATTCAAATTTCACCTTAAGATTTGAAATGTAATCTCAAAGTTAAGTAAGGCATGCTGAATAAATAACTGTTTGTTGAGTTCATGCCAAAATTGCCTTTTGGATGACTTTAGATAAGAATCTTAAAAAGAGATATATAGAACAAAGAAAGCTTATATTTAAGATTATGCATACCTAGTCGTTTTATAGATAAACTTAGAAATCTAACATTGCTAATCTGTCAATTATAAAATTTATTTTGTATTACGGTTCCCTTACAATAGTTATTTAGTATGTCATAAATATTAATTTATTTGCATGTAAGAAAGGTATATTTGGTTGTGTGCAACGATGTTTACTTTAATTACTAAGTCAATATAGAAAAAAATTGTAAATAAAGAAAAAAATTAAGTAAAAAAAATATAAAATTCAAATATGTAATGTGTAATATATTATCATATTTGGAAATTCAAACATCGCATATTTTAAAATAATTAATTCCACACTTTTTATAATTCCATCCGACACTTTTGGTCCATGCTTCAACTTTTTGCCCTGAAGCAGACCAACATCAGGGTTCTTTTGCATCATATTATCCCTGGCCAAGACTAGTGCGGTATGATTTATGGGATATGTTGATGGCCTGAGCGAGTACGGATTAAGATCTTCCGGAAGAGTTGTATAAGGATTTTGGGGCGAATTTGGTGCGATGCCGGCAATTGACCGGATTCCATAATGCATTCCATTCCAGCTGAGACCAAGCTCGACTGCATATATCTGCCGATATCTCCAACTCAGGAGGAGGCAAGAAATCAGAGCAAGACATCTGCTGTTGCTGCAAGTTCAGCTCCTTCCCACCTGAAAAGGTGATTTTCATTTCCTAGTTTTCATTCCTGCCTTCCTTTTATTTTAATTTCATCGAAATTTCTTTCCTATGCATTTCTTTAGTTGTCCACCACCACGATTCACGTAGCCTATCAGGCCATCTTGCCCATTAAATGATTTTCTATGTAGGACGGATCTTCTTCTTCTCATGCTAAAGGTTGCATGTCTATTAATTATTTTGTTGGAAGAAGAGATGGACAATCATAACTGTTCATGTAATATTTTATGGACAATTATTTTTTATTATCTATTGTGGCACTGAATCTCTATACAAATTAATATGCCACGTGTACGGTGGAGATATTGTTGTGCAGAGTGCCATCAGACATCCATCATTTTGGGTGTTTTAGATCTCAAGGCGAGATGAAATTGGGGCCCATATGCAACCACCCCCTGATGATTTGGACGATCCACCTGCTACTGTCATTGGAGTACACGTTAAGGGGATGATCCCGACCATCCAATTTCGCCATCTTTTCTTAATCAACCATCTATAATTTTCCATTTTTTTATCTTTAAATTTATAGCTGCTCACACGTTCTTGTGCGTCTCGTTCCCTCCAAATAGAAAATGGAAGAGAAGGAACAAATCCGAAGAAAGGCTCCACCACAGAAGAGCATACGAGGAGGAATAGAAGAAGAAAATTCCAGTCGACCCAACAAACACAAACGAGAAAACAAGCCAACCCATCAACCTGAGGAAATGAAGGAAAATCCATCCCAGCTTCAAAACCGAGTCATTCCACTTCCGAAAGAAGACCCAGCATTACTGGATGCAGAAACTCATGAGAATGGTGGGGAAGAAAATGAGACCAAGCTGAAAAACCATCTCGTAATTTCACCGCAACAGAAGACGAAGGTGGTGGCTTCGAAGCAGAGCCAGAAGGGGAAGCACACGGTCCCTCAGCCTTTCTCCTTGGCCACTGAGAAAAGAATGTCTAAAGATAGACGTGGAGGAGCTCCAGAGTCAGCTGCTAGCTCCAACACCAAGTGAGTTTTTCTCTCTTTTCTTTTGCCGTGCAATAAAATTAATATTTGGTTATGTTTTTGGTGACCTATTTTTACTTTGGACCTAACTTGTGGAATTTAATTGTTTGGGTTTGTTCAAAATCCTTCAAGGAGACCCTAAAAAAGTACAAAAGAAGTCAGAGGAGGACGTTAGGGCGATCACCCTACGCAAGCACTCACTAGGATCAAGAATGAAGAACTTTGTCATCAGCTAGACTTTGTATTTATAGATTAACTTGAGTCAGTATGCATATGGCGCGATGCCTTCCATAGTAGTAATTCTAATCTTCAAAGCTTTCTGAGTCACAACATATCTTTAGGATTCCTAGGATCCTAGGGTGATCGCAAAGGGTGATGACAATCCATTCTACCACAAAGCAAAGCACCTAACTTAAAAGGTGATCGCAAAGGGTGATTACAATCCATTCTACCACAAAGCAAAGCACCTAACTTAAAAGCTTTCTGAGTCACAACATATCTTTAGGATTCCTAGGATCCCATAAGCTTATGGGGACTTAGTTTCCTAATTTCAATAATTGTAGAAGAACCTCAAGTGCTTCCTTGATTATCTGGTTTCGTATCCCATGTCCGGAGGCATATGCCATGTCATGTCATGCAGGATAACGTATCCTGATTGGATTAGTCCGGTTGCCAACATTTCAATTGGAGATCACTTGATAAAAGAGGTTTTGATGCACCGGTTTGGACGGTCTTGATTGAAAGATGCATACCAACGTAGTTTGTCTTGACAGGGTTGAAAGAACCATTACTGAGCGGCCTGCAGCAACTCGACCCATCCTCAAATCCAGCGAACGAGCTGAGAAGAAACCTGGGGTAATTTTTCATTTCTTTAAAAAATTTTCCCTTTATTATCATTCATGTCATCTGATCCTTATTTAAAAAAAAAAAAAAAAAAAAACCGCATCACCTGATAGTTTGAATATTGAAACATTTGGGGGCTGGTCCATCGGCTAATCCCACCATGTGAACGGTCCGGATCGTGGAGAGAAAGAAACCAGACAAGCATGTTATTTTGCGGCCTGATTGTTGTGTGGAAATGAAAACTTGTCCCCCAAAATTTCGGGCTGGTCCATCACAAGTAACTTCTCTAGAAACCCTTTTTTTTTAATTATTAACTATCTTGACTATTGGAAAGGGTATCTATTTTATTTTTATTCCTTTCTTAGGGTAGCTAGATTGTGTAGTAAATAATTGCCAAAAATGTAATTCTTGATTGAACAAAAAAGTTCTGTAATTTCATTATTTAATACTAGAAATTTTTTCTAAATTAACTAGACCAAGTATGTTTTTTTTTATTACATTTAAGTGTTGTGCATATAAATCTTTGTGTCCATGTCTCGTTTTTTCTCCTTGCAAAATAATCTACCCATCTATGGTTCATTTCCATCCTATGACCCAGGCCATTATTTAGAGTTTGACGAGTTATCGTGGTTCCTTTCTGCTGCAGTCCAGCCAGAAAACAAAGGACAAAGTTGAAACGACGGAGGCACAAGCCAAAAGGCCACGTCTAGCCGAAAAGGTAGTAGAATTCTGTGTGTGTGTCTTCTCACTCTCACACAAGCACATAGCGCACCATGAAATTCACTTTTCCGAGTGAAAATTTTGGAGGTGAGAATGAGTTTTTTTCTCACATTAGAAATATATATAATAATAAAAAAATAAAGTTAATACTGAGGGGGTAGTTACATTAAATCCACCCATTTTCTTTTACACCCCTTACACAAAAATCCAAATGCATCCCAACAATGCATCCTTAAAGCTAGGCAGACCTTGGCTAACTGTAGAGAAGAAAAAACCCACACACCCACACAAGATGTAGAGGGGTGAAAACATAAAATAATCTAAAATCCTGTCTTGTTTTGGCGATGACTTTTGGCATTTGACAATAGGCGCGCAGAAGCATTGATGGAGAAGCAGAGTTAAAGAGCATCAGAAAGAGTTACACTTTCAAGGCAACACCATTACCAAGCTTTTACCATAAGAAAGCTCCTCCTTCGTTGCCAGAATTGAAGAAGGTATGCATTATCTGTAGAAAAATCCCAGTCAAGCAGCAAATGGTCCTGATTTCATCTTTCTGTAATTGTAACATTTCTATGCGCAGATTCCTTCTACTAGACCAAAATCTCCCCTGCTACACCGAAGAAGCAGATCAATATCTGAGCCGTTAAGCAGGGCAGAGATGATTAACAGGAGCAAGACAATACCAGAAGGGATAAACATCAAAACAGAACCAATTAAGCGCAATCCCGCATCAGATCTGGGTAATGGTAAAACAGAGCAAATTAACAGGAGTCTGTCAGTGTTGGAAAATGGAAGTGTTAAACCAGAGCCACTAATTACCAGGAGCAAGTCAGTGTCGGAAACAACAACTGCCAAACCAGAAGCGTCAAACAGAAGCAGCTCTAAGGCCCCAAATGGCGTTTCTGCAGCTTCCGAGCCCAGGAACGCTAAAACTGCTATGAGTGGTAAAAGTTCGACTAGGTCGATTAGCAGCACAGCAAAAGAGGCAATAAACAAACTCCTTAGGGGATCTTGGAAGGCTCCCAAGACTGTGCAAAGCAAAGAATTGCCCGCCAAGAGCCGCAAACCATGCAGCAATAGTGGCTTGGAGAAGGGATTAGCAAAGGGTGTCTTGGTCACTTGAGGCTTGATGTGCCGTGATGCTTTTCTTTCTTGTTTTGTCAGGTGCTTCGCTTTGTGGTAGAATGGATTGGGTATGTTAATAGATTGTGGTGGGAATCTGTCTCTGGAATTCAAACATGTGTTTGGACTTGCTTGATAAATATAATTATGTAAAAGCTTAAAACCTTGTCATCTATATGTATTCAATCAGTTATTTACTCTGTCTCTTTTTTGCTTCAATGATGTCAATTAATACATTCTTCCAACCTTCTATGGCCCCTTGAAGGCCTTTGATTTATCAAAACTACACCTCAACTTAAAAAGACTTTCCGAGTTGCCGAGTTGTATAATTTATATGTTTTTGTATTTTGATTGTAGCAAATGAAAATATACCTTTTACCTTTATCATCTAGCTTCTTTCTCTTTTCATGTAAAATATAAGAATAGGCTAATTTTTTTTTTTAAAAAAAAGTGATTCAATAAATGTCATGTCTCTTAAGTGTCATGTCTCTTAATATACCTCCAAGCCTTCTTAAGTGTCATGTCTCTAACACTTCTAATGGGATTCAAGTTTAATAAATGTATAATTCAATAAATTGTTTTAGTCCAAAAAATTCTAAGTTTTTTTTTTTAATCCTTAGCATGCTTATCACCATATTCTTTATAATTCATTTCTTTCTTTTTACAGCTATATTACCGATGTCACGTTTCATTCTTCCCATAAAATTTTAGAAGCTCCTTAGACATGAATTATCCATTTCTAATTGTCCTCACTATTTTGATATGCCTTGCAATTTGATTCTCAACTAATACCTTAAAAACTTTTAAAACTTATAAAAGTTTATAATTTTTGTTATAAAAAATACACTAAAGTTTAGTTTATAATTATTAATAAAATAATTATAAAATAATTTTTATTTCATTAAACCAAAGCTCAATGGGATCACAAACATTAGGATGAACCAAATCTAGTAATCCCTTTGCTCCTTTTGATTTACATTTAAAAAAGGGCTCTTTTATTTTTATTTTTTAAAAAAACACCTTTCACAAATTCGAATATTGGAATTTTTAACACCTCCATGTCCATAATTCCTATTGTTTTTTCCATTTGTGCTTCAATTTGATTTGTTTCCATGGCGATTTGTTTGAGAAGCTTACTCAACTGTTACATATTGATTTATCTTTTAATCTTGTTCCATCATGGACCACATTAATTCATTTATCAACATCTCTCATAGATCTTTTAACTCATGATTGTTTAAATACCATACTTAAATTTGAGGTCATAGTATACAATTTTTTTTTTCATGATGGTGATCTTTAGTAATATTATTACCATTTGTCCTAACTTTTCATTAAAGCAATTGTATGAATAAAATAATTTGGATTGATTCATCTAATTTCATACATAACTTATCAAATTTAGATTTGGAAACTATCATAACCTAGATCCAAAAATAGCATAATTAAAATGTTATTCCCAAATTTAGAGGTGAATCTCTCACGATCTATTGCGCTTAGGATGACACATAATCACAAAAGCAACCATTAAAATCTCACAAATAAAAAAAAGTTATTTAAAATTTTATAATGAAACAACATCTTCCAATTCCAACATTACAAGTCTCATAAAAGTCTAAGATATTAATAAAATAAATGTCTTTAATATTCTTTTAGATGGCGATCAACATCATTTACCCCAATACCATGAACTAAAGCCTTCCAAGAGTGACATTCTTTGGAAAAAAAAAAAAAAAAAAAGAAGAAAAAGGGGTAAGTTATGAAACCCAGTAAACAAGTTAGATATACTTATTATATGTGTCAAAAGACCTCGTACATCAATTACTATAGGACATCACCATACATAGACCTCTTGATTATTTAACCATCCAACATATTTACTGGGCATAATACCTTAGATTATATTCAAACCTTATGATCTAGTCATTATCTAACCCAATGTACATATACTTCTATTGTGCATAATATCTCAAATCATATATTAACTAATTTGGTACACCAAAGCAATGCATCTAAGGAGGTATATTTCATCCTTTCAATGCTGTTCAATCAAACCCTTTGATCGAGCAAATCATCTAACTCAATTTACATATACTTTTATTAGGCACAACATCTCATATTATATCTTCATCAATGGATCTAAGAAGGTACATCTCATCCTTTTATTGTTGTTTAATCGAACCTTATGATCAAGCCAAGATCTAGATAATCTGACTCCTCAAGTGTGTCTAAAACATTCGAATACCCCAAAGTCAACTATTTGACAATGTAGATCGGTAGTCATGGAGTCCAAAAACATCAAAACAAAATTGGGCCATGGTACACCTCGCCGGACCGATGTCGGCCGTCGTTGATGGATCCCACATGGGCTCACTAGCGCACTAGGCCTAGACCACTGGATGCGCCGGGCTTGGTCTGCTAGGCTAGGTCCGATCATCGTACTCCTCAGTCACACGCCGCTGCCGTCCTCCACCGTTGCCACCGCCAACTTTGTTGTTGCTGTCCAACGACCACTATTGTTATCCTGCTCCACCACCAGCATTGCTTGTCAGCACTCAATAGACCGAGCTACCAGGGCCTACCACTGCAGGCTTGGCACGTCCTACTACGGTCTCAGCCGAGCATTGGGCTCGGCCTAAGGCCAGCCCGGTCGTCTCCCTCCCACGCATCGTCACAGGGACGATATCCTGCTCATCCTGCGGCAGGAAAAATATTATTTTATTACTTTTTAAACATACCATGGTATGGGTTCCATACCATATACATTCGATGATGATTTCTCAGCAATAAATTTTAAAATCATCATGCTAACATAATACATTAAAAATATAAATATTCAACGATTCAGATCACCTCAAAGACATGTATAACATAAAAATCCAACCCACTTAAAAAAAATCGCTTCTCTTCCTCCCACTTCAAATGTTTCCAAACAACAGCCGCCACCCACTCTATCACAACTTGCTAACCTTTTTTTATGGCCCCACCTACACAGGCCCACTTGCAATGCGTAGGTGGGTGGTGCGCTACATGAGCTGTCTGTCATCCTTCTTTCGATTTTTTTCCAAACTTATCTTTCAATTTTAACATGAGGGCTTAGGAAATCCGCTATCCATATTTTTCCCCAAGTCTCTTGGAACCTGAATATCATCTTCCCTGGATGGTGCAATAATCATAACTTTTATCAATGAAATGGGTTGAATACAACCATTGTTCGTTAGGATCCACTTCAATCTATATATATTTGTATGTATATATATACGTACATACATATATCAATGTTTAAAAAACCACATCAGAGGCTGAACTGTTTCAGTATTCATTTAGGCGAACTAGGTTAAGCCAGTGACGTCAACGTAATATACTTATAATAAATAATTATAATTATAATTAGTTATCAATATTTTCACTAATTAATAAGTTTAATTTTTAAATAAATATATTTAAAGTATATTTAAATGAATATAAGTATATTTTACTTATTTTTATTTTATAATAAAAGAAAAGAAACCAATAACTAGCCTCAATCGGACCAATGCCTCACCACCCCAACCATTTGAATCAAGGGAACTTGCCTTATCCTTATCATTTACGTTTACAATATCTATATGTAAATCTATAGACCTAAAATAGATTGTGTCAAAATAGATAATAACATTGCCCTTGAGTAAATATGTTAATCGCTACAAAACATGATACATAGTGTAAAAATTTAAATGAACAACCATTTAATTTATAAAGTTTGATTTATTTTACTATTAATAAATCTCTCTGCAATTGAAAATTACAATAATAAAATCGACGGATAGGAATAAAATAAAAGAAGAATTGATTAATTTAAATAAATTAAATCCAATAGACATTTAATCAAACAGGTGTTGTGTGGTTCAAATATTTTCAATCCACAGAAGTTTGAATAGCTATCTCACTTTAAGTAATAATAAAAAGCACATGGGATTATCATGAATCTAATGCAACTTTTAGAAAAAAAAATAATAACAGCAATAAAAATGAACGAGTATAATGAATATAACTTACTTCAAAAACTTCTCCTTTGCTAGAGTAGTAGGTTTGACAGCTCATTTGTGATTGTGGATGGGACTTGGAGGAATCGACCAATTTTCAAAGTCTTCTCCAGGTCAATGGATTTGGGGGTAGCGGACTTGCCGAAGTAGACCTGAAAAAATGATATGGGAGATGCGGGAGCTGGTGCAAATCAGAGGAGAGAGATTGATTTTCAGTTGGGGAAGAGCAGAAGCAGAGTAGACAAGGTGGGAGAGGGCGGGAAGATAGTATAATGCTGTGAGTGAGGGAGACTTGAAGTAATCCCTATCGCGCACCCTTCGCACTGCATGTTCCCTAATTATATGAGTTTTATTGCGTTTGAGACATAGAGTTCACAATGGGATATGGAATCTGGGTTTGTGGACATGGGGCATAGTTTGGGACATGGATTGTGGAATATTTTAGTGTGTTTTGGACATGTATATAAACTTTAGACATGGACATGGACTTTGAAAATGGAATCTTGGTTTTCAGACATGAGGCATAATTTAGGCCACGGATTAAAACAACGAGCAGTTAGATGTTTTAGCATTGAATTTTTAATTTTTAATAAAGATCTAAAGTTAAAATTTAATATATAGTTTAAATTAATAAAATTTATACTAAAAAAATTTAATAAAATTAATAAAATTTACACTAAAAAACTTTAATAAAATTAATAAAATTTACACTAAAAATAAATTATTGACGTTTGGACGAAAAAAATTTAATATAAAGTTTCAATTAATGAAACATACACTAAAAAAACTTTTAACGAATATAGTAAAATTTATACCAAAAATAAATTAATAAAATTTAAACTTAAAAAATTTAGTATAAAATTTATTAATTTGATTGCTAATGTTTAATTATTTTATGCCTCAAAAAATAGTGAAGTCTGTTTAATAAAAGTAAAATTTTTATTATAAAATTTATTAATTAAGTGCACATCTTTTAATATAAAATTTCAGGGCGGAAAAACTTCTTTCAGAGGTGTAAGTGAGGGAGACTGTCGGTAATCACGTCGAAGCTCCCTCCATATCACATGTTTTGTGTTTTTGGGAAATGGAGTCAAATAGTGCACTCTCGCTGCCTCCTTCACTCGCAGCACCCACGAAGGGCCTGGATGATGCCCGCCACATTACATGATGAAAAGGCCGCCTATACTAAATATTTTAGTGTAAATGGTTATACTAGATTATTTTCTTATATATATATATATATATATATACACCTTGATTTGTATAGACATCATTGACAATAGATTTGATACCACTCTTAGGTTCTACAACCACCATTGCTGAAGCCCACATTCACACTTCAATGGATTGGATGGTTGATGAACTATGCATTAGAATACCAAAGTCAAGACGGATGAGAGAGAGGGAAGCCTCCTCTTCAACTTGAGACTGACAAAATCACTGTGCTTCTGTAGCCATGGCTTTCACGAGTGTACAAAGCATCTACGTAATCCATATGTGATGCGTATCAAACAACTCTAACCCATCCAAACCTATATGATGCGTGTTGAGTAAGCAACTCAGCTAGGAAATGACAACGAAAAGATTGAATCGACGGTCGAGATCATCTAAGCTAAAATTGGACAAATTCAAAGATAGCAACGCTAAAACAGTGGACTTCGCGAATCGTTGCAGTAAGAAACTCAATAATTGGCCTTATATGTTCCAAACTAAAGATCATTTAATTCCCATCCCAACCGTTTGATGCTGTTTCAGATTGAGACCAGAACCCAACAATTAGGTTGAGCCTTCTTTCTCATGTGTATTCCATTATCCAATCCATTGAGAAATTTATTTAACTCTTCTTAAAAAAAATCCTCAATAAGATTTTCTACGCAAGCAAATATACACTAGAGTCCAAGATAAGCTATGAAGTATCAAAAGATAAGGATGGATCAACCACAGCCGGTCAATAGAGGACAAGAACTGTTTAAACACCTCATCCGCCAGTAGCCTGAAAAATATCCTAGTAAAACTTTTATAAATAGACCCCTCTTACTTCTCTGAATTACAAATGTACTGGAAAATTTTATTACAATGTAGTCTTCTTACTCACAGTACTCTCCTTCTAACGGGTTATTTCTTTAATCCTTCGTCTCCCTCCATTTCTTTTCCCTTTATATTTCAATGTTTTTTTTTCTGTGGCAACTTTTGGCTTTGATTTCGTTCCTGTTCACGTGGGTTGATACGTTATTCGTGTTAAAACATAGAGGCATTTTTTAGGTTTGTCGTTGAACGCAATGATTGACAATATTCCACCTGTTACACGGCATTTTTTTCCTATAATTTTTCTTGTCGTCAGAAAGGGATAGCTGAACTCCTAGCCACCATAAGAACCAGGAATCCAGGACTCCTCTGGCAATCCCCGCCCAAATTACAAAAATCCTTTCCATTGTCTGCTTGAAGATGAGTTCCCTAGCTCCTACTCCCGTCACCAAAAGGTGGAGATCCCTCGCTTGATTTCGTTTTCCATGTCCACTGACGTAAATGGATGCGTTGATTAAACCGCCCCAAATGAAGGATGAGAATGAAAGCGGAACTGTCAGCTAGCTAACCAGATGCAACTAACCATTCCCACCTGATATCACGCAATTTCCACCATCAATCCATCTGTTTTTCATCCAATTTCCACCTCTAAACCACGCTTCTGCTCTTCTGCAGGTTGGAAGGGAAGGTGGCCATCATCACCGGCGGGGCGCGTGGAATTGGAGAGGCCACAGCCCGCCTCTTTTGGGCGCATGGAGCCAAGGTTGTCATCGGGGACATCCAAGACGAGCTCGGCCATGCCATCTGCCAGCAGCTCCATGACAACATCTCATACTTCCACTGCGACGTGACCAACGAAGACGATGTCAGCAATCTTGTAGACTTCGCCGTCGAAAAGTATGGAAAGCTCGACGTCATGTACAACAATGCCGGGATAGCAGACCAGACAATGACAAGCATACTCACCATTGAAAAGCAATCGATGGAGCAGGTAGTGAAGGTGAACTTGGTGGGAGCGATGCTGGGAGCGAAGCATGCTGCGAGGGTGATGGTCCCGGCCCGCAAGGGTTGCATCCTCTTCACAGCAAGTTGCGCAGCATCGACTGCAATGTTCAGAGAGCACGCCTACGTCGCATCCAAGTGGGGAGTAGTGGGGCTGACACGAAACGTTGCAGCAGAGCTGGGGCAGTTTGGAATTCGGGTGAATTGCATATCCCCCTACGGCCTGGCTACTAAAATGGTGGAAGGGTTGATACCAGATTGTGAAGTGTTTGAGCAGGTGATGCATGATGCGGCCAATCTCAAGAGTGTGACGCTCAAAACCCATGATGTGGCTCAAGCAGCTCTCTATCTTGCTAGTGATGAGTCGAGATATGTGAGCGGCCTCGATCTCGTGGTTGATGGTGGATTCAGTGTTACAAACCCATCCCTGGCAATTATCCTAAGCAAGTAGCTTTGAAGTGTACAACAGTTTATTAGCTTCATTTTTTCTGCCTTTGTCCTGTTATGTCTCTCAGCTGGAGTCTTCTGTTTGATGCTTTGAAATTAAACCGCGTTTTCAAGTATGCATGAGGGGTGCATGTTTCATTCTTTACTATCGGGAAGATATGTACCAGATCGAATGAATCAAATAATCCAAATAATCCCCGCCACGTGGGTCATAGACCGAGCAAATTTAGTGATTTTTCAAATTTCTTTGGTTTTTAGACCCCCCTTGCGATCCCCTTTTGAGTATCCTTACTTAACTGTAGAGTGAATCGGGTTGAATCGGAGACATCAACATGATATAATTATGGTGAAATAATTATTTTATTTTAAAAAAATTAAAAATATATTTAAATTTTTATTACCTAAAATTCATAATAAACAATCTAAGATAAATGACATAATGACGTAATAATAATAAAATCCAACATATATAATCAAATTAATTAAAATAGCATAATTAAAATGATGCAATAATAAGCAAACACATTAACATCACAGCAATTAGCAGGCAAACAAATTCAA
>JAYJMB010010138.1:0-26016 GCA_036873735.1 Pouteria campechiana
AAAAGCAATTTAGCAAAGTAAGAAATAATTTAAATAAAAAAGGTCTTTAATGAAAAATAAGGAAAAATATTGGAGATATAGATAACATTTTAAAAATTATGATTTTAAAATTAGTCATAAAATCAGTGAAAAAGATGAGGCTAATACACCTCTTGTTAATTTCATCCTCCACCCAAACATACTCTAAAGCAAGCCAGGTACACTACGGGAGTAATTTCTGCAGAACAATAAAAAGGGCTGTTTGGTGAGTTAAAAAACATAAAAATAATAATTAAAAATATAAATAATAGTATAAAAAAATAAAAGGTTGACAGTAGGTATACGTCATATCATTCATTCACCAGGGAATGAAATTTTATGGGAAAATGAACTTTTCAAGTGCTCTCACCACCAACCAAACAAGCTCAAAATTAGTTGTGGAATTCTCTTTATTTTCACCCAACAAACACAGAAAGGATGTCCTCTGGCTGAGTAGAACCATTTACAAAATCCAGCATTATCGTTACTCCCTGAAAATAATTTTAAGTTAATCCGAGCCATTCGAATCGAGTGAAATACATTTCCTCGTAATATACACCCTTCGCTGGATTTCCAATTTCAAAATCTGGCACGATCGGTTGAATTCGAGGACTAGTACCCCAAAATGAAAATTTATATATGGTCCAATGCAAGTAAACCTTTCTGTTTTAAGTATTTTAAGTGTCTGGTGCGTGGAAATGGATCATGTAAAATTCCAAACAAAGGCATCCAGCGTCTGACAGCAGACGATCTACCCCCTGGGCGTGAAGATTCGCAACGCCCGAGCTTTAATTACTAAAGAGGCGTGATTTGATCGCAAGCCACTGCATCAAGAGCGGAAGCCACCCTCCTAGGAAATTCGGGAATGATGCGCTGGGATCTCATCCTCACGCGCCCCTCGCAGCGGCCATATTTCCAGACCGAGACACTGACATCCGAGCCGGGCATGTCATGGGCCGCTACTAAATCTTTTATCGTAAGCCGTTCATCTTGCAAGTGAAAGATAAATACGGTACGTGAAACATCGACGCAAGCGTCGGTATGGGAGGTTTATATTCAAGCTTGCGCCGTAGATCGCGCGTTTTGAGACTTGCAGTGTAGCTAAGGATGGGTGGCCAGGCATGCGCCGGGCTTGGAGGATTTTGGTATCCACTTGAATTTGGAAAGACGATTGTCGCTCCCTCGCTTTCCCAGTTTCTCTCTTTCTTTCTTTCATTTTTTTATTTATATAATTCGAATAATCTGCATTAGATTATGAATCATTGCAAATGCCGTCACTGATTTGCTGCCAGAAATGTGGGCTTGGTTATTAAGAAAAAAAGTGCCAGAAATTCGAGGGATAACATGTTTTTACCACACCAAACTATCTAGTTTCATGGATTAAGAACTTTTATCTATGTTTAATACTAAATAATACACATAATTTCTTTTATTCAAGCAATGGATTACATTCTCAATCACAACGATTTTGAAAGAACTGGACGACTTGTATAATTATCGATTATCCTACCACTTATTATATGGTATTCATGCGATTAAGTTGCTAATTTTTCGGAGTAATGGGGCCGTCAGTAACGATACCAAATGGAGGCATGTTTTTAAAATGCCATAAATTAGACGGGGTATCTGCAACTACAGCAGGGTTTAACCTGGTGCACAGCACGGCGCTAACCATGGTTAAGCTCGAAGGGCGAGAATAAAGCGCCTCCAACGCGCTTTGCATGCGCGGTGAAGTCCCCTCCCTCTCTCTCCTCACAGCAGCAGCTACTGTGAAAATTGCACTCCTTTCCGAATCGAGGCATTCCCAAGCTCTTCTGTGCAGGTCTGCTCTACTCCTTCCGTTTCTTCTCTCATTTTCCCCCTCTTCCTCATCCTCCTCGCTCTCTCTTCGTCTTCCCTCACCGGACGAATTCGTTTTCTCCCATTTGGCTCTCTCGCTGACCTTAGACAGAGGTTAGGGTTTTTCCCCTGCCATTTTCGGCAGAATCTGCAATGTGTTTTCATTTTCTGGCTGTTTGATGCCGGAAATAGGGTCCTGCCTCTTTGCATGTCTTTGCATGCCGTTTTCGCACGAAGTGCTGCTACGTTTGCAATCCGCAGCACAACGAGCTTAAATGCTCATGGCATTGGTACGTTCTGCTGTATATCTCATTCTTGTTGTGATGTGATTTCTTCGTCTTGAGACCAGCATGCGAATGCTGCATTCAGTCTCGGTTTGTGGTTGGTTGAAACCATGAACGGCCGTGTTTTGTTTTCGCCCTCTAAAGAGGAATGCTGCTTGCAGAAACGAGCAGTGGCAAATGTGAAATGTGAGCGTCTCACAGTCCTAGTGTTGGGGCACAGGCAGACGCAAATGATGTGAATTGGCCGGCAAACCTGTGGTGGGAAGTGCTGCTCCGAAAATAAGTAATGCTGGAAATTGGAAGGAGGCAAGAGATTTCATCGTCGTTTTTCTTGTGATTTATGAAAGGGCGGCTTGAAAATTGTTGAGTGTTGTGTCATTGCCAATGTACATGTGCGATGCCCTTGATTTGAGTACCAACTATTTGGTGTTGTAGTTGGTTTTGCGTTTAACACTCTTTTTTTTATAGATCAGTCTTTTGTGTATTGTACATTTCACATTCTGTTGTTTTCTTTCGTAATGGATTCACATTTGCGAATACTCATATGGGTGTTGTGGTGCATTGTTGATGCACGCCAAAATAACACTACTGCAAGTAAGTCCATTTCTGGCAGTTGAAACCCGAAGTCAGAGGAATCTTTCTGTTTGTTCCATTTTTGGCAATTGAAGCTGAAAGCTTGAAAGAATTTTGTGCCTTATTATTATTATTATTTTTAAATTTTCTGCTTGCTTTTGGAAGTCTCAGCTTGTTGTATATTAATGCTCATACATGCGTTATTATCTTCGTTGTTGCTCATGTATCTCAATTTTGGACTGTCAAATAGTGGGCCTCCTTGTAAAAGCAGTATGTGTGAAATGATTATGGTGATTAGATGGTTGTTTTGATGTTTGTTCTATTATTAGGTTGATTATTACTGTTATCATTCAATTGTCCATTTGAAAGCACCTGATTGATGCTTATCAACATTAAGACAGCCTTTTATTTTGTCCCTTAGTTGGATATGCTTCTGTTGCAATGGGTCGATCCAGATAACCTATATTGATCCAGACAGATGCTCTGTAGCAGAGATGAATCTAACAAACAGTGGCATGCTATGGTGTCCGGATCTTCCTAATATTTACAACAAGCTTTAGTAGTATATATTAATGTTTTTTGTTTTCTAAAAATGGATTTCTAAGTTTATTTAACATTTTTGGTGATCTTAAGCAGGTAGTTGCTTCTTCTTAGTTGTGGTGCTCCCCTAAGGACACTCAGAGATGGAAGACAATGCATCATCACCGCCTTTTGTGGATGGAAGAATATGTAATATCAGATTTGGCATTTCTACTGATGAGGAAATTGTGAGTTTCCTGTTCATTATGTGACTTCCATGATCTTTGGTCTTCCTTTCCTGGATTCTACCAATCTTTTGGTGTCTGTATCATCAGTGACTTTTGAAGGCTCTGATATAATATGCTTGCCAATTGTCATAGATAGGTTGCTAGTATGAACTGTCACTTCTTTTGACTTTTCCTGATATTTCTGGGCTTCTGACTATGCTCTATGCATTTTCCTGTGTTTTGGAATTCAGGACAAAGCAAAAGCCATGTGATAGAAACATGAATTTTAACAATATGTTAAATTTATAACGGATTGGCTTTTCTCTCATGGCTTTTTCTGATGTTGTAAGAACCAGAGTGGATGTTTAGAACTTATTCATCTGGAAGTGGGCCATGGGCACCCTAGTTTTAGCGCAAAAAGTTTCTTACTGGCAAAAACTCATGGAACCAGTAGAGCTGGTCGATTGGACTGGTAACTGTCAAAATATGGCATTACTCTTCTCCTGTTACAATCTCCCTGATTGGGATGAGCTCATTAGGCCTGATGGGATGAGTCCCTATTCTAGGTGACTTCTCTGGAGGTTACAACAATCTAAATCGAAGTGAGAAAAGCAAATTGGCAGTGGCTAGCATGCAGTATGCATGGGGATAGCGTGTCATTGTTTGTTGGTTTGCAAAAGGAAGACAGTCAGCAGGGTTGTCATTTTCCTTCTTTCTTTCTAATGAGTGATGGCAGTGCTATAGCTACTAATCAGGTTGGGTGGTAGATTCAAGGATTAAAACAGAGAAACAGCAGCACATTTGCAAGGGCTGATTCTCCTTGTCTGTTGTCAACCTGTTTTGTCTTCCTTAGAGACAACAACACTGGTTCTGTAGTAATGGAAGTCCAAAATGTGGCAGAAATGCGTGAATGGTAGAAGAATACCAGATTTTGCACTGTTACCAAATTGCTGCAGGAAAAAAAAGGTGAAATAGGGAAGAAAGGATGAAGAATTGAATGAAGAGTACTGAAGAATAGAGAAGAAGAACCTCTTTTCTTGTTGTTGCTCAACTTAGATGCACTCAATGGCCTTTTGAAGCCTTTTGGAGCTCATTTTTATAGATGTAGAACCCTTAAAATTGGGTAATCTGATTTTAATAAATCCCTTCTCCTGAAAACACTTTTTCATCTTCCTAAAATCCTTTTCCATTTTCTATGTAACAACCTCATTTATTCTCAAAATCCATTTTTACTTCACCCATTTTCACTCTCAATGCAATAGCTCAAGCCCCTATATTTGGTATTTATGCCAGGAATAAACTTCTTTGAAAGTCCTTGCTTGATCTCCATCACACAATACAGGAATTAGTCTCCTCATGAATTTATTCTTTCTTATTATGAAGTTACTTTTTGGATATGCTAGTCCTTATCTCTGAATATATTTTTTTTGAAAATTTGGAATCCACTAGTGATTATAGGGATTAGTATGTTTTTCTTCACACGCTGTTCGAATATCTATTCTTTTGATGCTCATGGCATAAATTTGGTATTATTGATTAATTAAGAATTTTATTTATCTGCATTAAATCTGATTTTTCCTTCTACATATTTAGATCCAGGATGCTAAATTGTTTTAATTTTATTTTTCGGGTTCATTGCACTTCTGTTTTGCATCACTCAAACAACTAAAAATTGACCATATACTCTTTCCTTCCTACTGGACTTGATCAGTGGGCCCCACAAGACCAGCCTAGCTGCCATGTGGATTGCCCATCATCATCATGAAGCTTTATTGTTGTTGGTCCAGATTTATTCTTGCTGTGGGTCTTTAGGTACTGCACTTGACTCACATTGGCATGAATTTTCCTGTCACTTGGTTGGTAACAAAAGGCAGCATCTTATTCTTGATTGTTGTGTGGTGTAAAATGTATCATATCTTGATGATTCTGGCATTTTACTGACGTTCTTATTGGTGAACTTAGCTCTACGACAATAAAAAATCTCTTGACCTGTCTTTTTGTTTGTTCTATAGGATTCTCATTCTTCTTCATTAATGGAGCAGCCATTTTGCTCTGTTGCCACGTTTCTTTCCTCATCTCATATGATATCTCAAACTTTTTGTTTCCTTATGTTTAGATGCTTGGCTTACAATTCCAATCCTCCTTTTTCCTTTTTCTTGTTCTTTTTTACAGTCTATTTGGTGGTGTTATGAATGCCTTTCCTAATATTCTATTTGTCTTTGTAGTGCACATCCTCTATTAGTGGTTGCCCTATTAGTCATCCTAGTCAGCTCGCTAATCCTTTTCTTGGCCTACCATTGGAGTCTGGCAAATGTGAATCTTGTGGGACTGCAGAACATGGACAATGCGAAGGTGTGTGAGTAGCCCAGTTGATTAATTTGTTTATCGAGCCAGTGGAATGAAGCGTAGTGATGATCTAGAGCCAATTTCATCTGCCAAATGATTATATTTTCAGTGGGCATTGAGTCTTTTCTTTTTATTTATTTATTATTTTTTAATACTTTTTGCAGTAAACATTGCTTTTTTGTCTGAATACAGGCCATTTTGGATACATCAAATTTCCAGTACCGATATATCATCCCTCCCATGTTAGCGAGTTGAAGCATCTCTTGTCCTTGTTGTGCTTGAAGTGCTTGAGGATCAAGAAGGGAAAGGTAATCGCATTTCCTTGTGTGAAGACATTATGTGGGCACACTTTTGGAGTGCTGATCATTATTTGGAAAAAGTTTGATTCCATTAAATTTTACATCAAAGAAATTCTAGGAACAGATGAGAAAAGACAGTTTCCGTGAGGCCTCATTTCCTTGGAAAATGTGATAACATTGATAGCTTACTGATGTTAACATCATTCATTTGGTTGCTTAATTTTTGAGAAAACCATATTGTCGAAACTATGACATGTGGCAGTGAAACTAAAAGCTATCTATTGCAAAGATTGTGATTAGGCATGCAACATGCAATGGGCATTCAAGTTGTCTGTATTGAAAACACTAGTCTCATGTCCATTGTTGATGTTGTTAAAAATAAGCTAGCTTAAGCATTCTATACTTATGACCTTGGCTGAGAATGGAGACCTGGTTTGTCCCTTTATTTGACCAGGCCTAACATTAGTCATGGTTTTAGATGCTTCTGATGATGCTGGTCCATTCTATAATTTCATGGCACTGTAAACTGTCATGCAAACAGAAACTGGCATCCAAATTTGCACGTCAGTCAATAATGTCTAGGCTACCGAACATTCTAAAATGTAAAACACTTCATTCATCCTGAAAGTATGATGCTGGCCAAGGTTGGAATATGTAAATGAGGTTGATACACTGATTGTGTTATGAGCAGTCTTACTTTTTTACGTGATATTGTCTACCACATGCAATTTATACAAACTTATTGTTAGAAAATTGACTAGAGAGAGTTCTTTGATGGTTTGGCTCGTTTAGTTGCCCAGTTTTGTCAGTTGCCAGATAAAAATGAATTAGCTATTTTGGTAAAAAACGAAAGTAAAATTCTATCGAGTTCATCTGTTGATTTCTTGGTTGGGATTTTTATGATGAATTTTAGTATTGTTTGGAGTCTTTGGATTCATCTGTCAGAGCACCATTGTACAAACAATTTCTACTCAGGGATGTGTTTACATTTGTGGACTGTCTTTTGAAAATATCTAGCAATTGGAGCATGGCATATCTATCACAAAAAATGAAACCAATTGTACCTTCTGAAGCCATTTTTAGGGTTGGTTGTATCTAGGCTTGCTCATCATGTTTAAAAAATCTGTCTAGGCTTGCTCATGGTTTTACAAAAATCACAAACATATAAACATGTTGTATTTTGCATACATCCAAATTGTTGGAAATAGGGATTTGGCTGTGATACAGCCGATTATTAGGAGATTTGATTAGCTATAAATAGTATGATTTGGTCAATGGTGTAAAATAGGAAAGCTAGTCATTAGCCAGCTATTGTAGAGAGATTTTCCTATTTTGAGTTGTAATTTTCTCTATAAGAGGACCCTCATGTAAAGCATATAGAGTCAATACACAAAATATTATTTAGTTTATTTTTCTTATATGGTATTAGAGTAGGAACTTATTTCTTGACTTTGCCCAAGAAAAAAACAGAGGAAAAAAACCTAGTCGTTCCTTTGCATTGCCAAATTACCCACCATGTCTGAAGTATCATCTGAGTCCGCCCCTTCTCACTCTAATACGTCCAACTGTACAATTTCCTAAGCCCCAAACACTGATTCTCATTCTGTTTAGATCACCACAATCCGCTTGAATGGTGATAATTTCTTATGATGGTCTTAGTTTGTTCGATTGTATGTTCGAGGGTGTGGGAAAATTGGCTACCTGATTGGAGATAAGAAGGCACCAGGATCAGAAGATCTGACTTATGCTACCTGAGATGCAGAAAATTCGATGGTTATGACGTGCCTTGTTAACTCCATGGACGAGGACATTAGTTCGAATTACATGTCCTACTCCACGGCTAAGGAACTATGGGATAATGTTAACCAAATGTATTCTGATTTGGGAAACCAATCCCAAGTTTATGAATTAACTTTAAAATTTAGTGAAATCCGATAGGGAGGACACGGTCACCAAATACTTTAATTCGCTGAAACGGTTGTGGCAAGATTTGGATCTGTTTAATGACTACGAATGAAAATCCACTGAAGATGCCAATCACAATAAGAAAATTGTGGAGGCTCACTGAATATACAAGTTCCTTGCTGGGCTCAATTCGGAATTTGATGAAGCAAGAGGAAGAATCATTGGTAGATCACCTCTTCCTCCAATTAGTGAAGTCTTTGCAGAAGTGCGAAGAGAAGAAAGTCATAGAAACGTGATGTTGGGTAAGAAGATAGCTAGTGGGGCTGTAGAGCCTTCAGCCGTAATTATCTCTGAAGCCGTCACCAACAAGGCAACATGTTATCTGAAGAAAGCTAAAGAAAAGCCACGGGTTTGGTGTGATTACTGTAACCGTCCACACCACACCCGTGAGACCTGCAGGAAAATCCATGGCAAGCCCGCAAATTAGAAGAGTAGCAAGACTAGTGATAGAACCAGTCGTCCAACACCCACTGCCAATGAAGCCGAAGCTAGTCCCTTTAGTAAGGAACAGATAGATCATCTTCTTAAACTGCTGAAATCCAATTCATCATCTGGTATTCCTAATGTTTCCTTGCTCAAACAGTTAATTGTTGTTTAAACTTTGCTCCATGGATTATTGATTCTGGAGCTTCAGATCATATGACCGACCTTTCTAAATTATTCAATACGTATTCACCTTGTTCTGGCATAGAAAAAATTAGAATTGCAAATGGCAGTTTCTCACCCATTGCAAGAAAAGGTTTGATAAAACTCTCTGATAATATTGATCTTAAATCAGTTCTCCATGTTCCTAAACTAGCCTGTAATCTTTTATCTGTGAGTAAACTTTCAAAAACGTTTAATTGCCGTGTTATCTTCTTTGATTCTCACTATGAATTCTAGGAGTGGAGCTCGGGGAAGAAGATTGACAGTGTTAAAATGATGGATGGACTTTACTACTTTAATGGTGACTCCTCCAGTGATAAAAAAGCTCAAGGCTTTTACAGTGTTAGTTCTATTTCTGTTTATGAACAAATAATGCTTTGGCATTTTAGACTAGGACATCCTAGTTTTCAATATCTTAAACACTTATTTCCTACTTTGCTTAAGGGTTTGGATTGCTCTATTTTTAAATGTGAAAGTTGTTATCTATCTAAGAGTCATCATACTACTTATTTGCCAAAACCTTATGTTCCTTCGAAACCATTTCATTTAATTCATAGTGATGTTTGGAGACCTTCAAAAATACTCTTGAAAAAGATGGTTCTCGCTACGTTTATTGATGATCATACTCGATTATGCTGGATATATTTGATGAGTGAGAAATCCGAAGTGGAAAAACTGTTCAAGGATTTTTATAAAATGGTTGAAACTCAGTTTCAAACTAAAATAAAGATTCTTCATATTGATAATGGAAGTGAATAATTCAATGAACATTTGGTAACTTTTTTAACGGAAAATGGTATTCTTCATCCATTTACATGTGTGAATACTCTTGAACAAAACGGTATTGCTGAAAGGAAAAATAAACACATACTTGAAGTGTCCCGCGCTATAATGTTTTCAATGAATTTTCCAAAATATCTTTGCGAAGAAGCTGTTTTAACAGCTTCGTATTTGATAAATAGGATGCCTACACATGTTTTGAAGTATAGCATGCCTTTAGAGTGTTTTAAAAGGAGTTTTCCTATGTCACGGATTCAATCGGATTTAGCACTAACATTTTTTGGCTATACTGTTCAAGAGAATGAAAATATTGAGCTTCTAGTTCATACTTCTAAGAGACCCTATCAAAAGAGTCAAGGTTCACCTATGATTCTAGAACCGAATCAATCTCCAACTCCAGGAATTGGTACTAAGGATATCACAAGTAATCCTACTCCTAACTCAAATCCAATTCCTGTCTTTGATGTGCCATCAGACTTGGATATTCCTATAGTCCTTAGAAAAGGAACCCGAACATGCATAAAGTACCCCATTGTGAAGTACCTATCTTATGAAAAGCTTTCCTATCACCATAGGGCATTTTCCTCAAAATCCTCACACTTGTTTGTCCCTAGAAATATTTAGGAAGCCTTAAAAGATCCAAATTGGAAATTAGTAGTTATGGAAGAGATGAATGATTTGAGAAGTTGTACCCGGGAGATAGTAGACCTACCTAAAGAGAAAAGGACAGTAGGTTGTAAATGGGTTTTCACTGTAAAATGCAAAGCTGATGGTAGGATAGAAGGATACAAGGAGAAACTAGTTGCCAAAGGCTTTATCCAGACCTATGGGATTGATTACCAGGAAACTTTTGCCCATTTTGCTAATATAAACTCAATTCGAATTTTGTTGTCTCTAATTGCTAACTTTAACTGGCCCTTACATTCGTTTGACGTAAAGAATGCCTTCATAAACAGAGATCTAGAAGAAGAAGTCTACATGAGTCTACCTCCTGGATTTGAAAAGAGCCTTGAACCTAATAAGGTGTGGAGGTTAATAAAGTCCCTATATAGCCTGAAACAATCTCCTAGAGCCTGGTTTGAGTGTTTTGGCAAAACTGTAAAAAACCGTGGCTACTATAAAAGTTAGGCCGACGATATGGTGTTTCTACAAGCACAACAAGGAAGGCAAGTTTGCAATTCTAATTGTTTATGTTGATGATCTAGTTCTAACAAGTGATGATATTGAAGAATTGAAGAGGCTAAAAAGCAAGTTGGCGACTACTTTTGAGATCAAGGACTTGGGCACATTGAAATACTTGGAATAGAATTTGCTAGGTCTAAGGAAGGAATATTTGTCAACCAACGAAAATACGTTCTCAATTTACTTAGCGAGACGAGCCTACTTGGGTGCAAACCAGTAGAAATTACAATTGAACCCAACTTGAAGTTACAACCTGCCAAAACCGAGGAAGTGCAAAACAAAGAGCAGTATCAAAGGCTAGTTGGAAGACTAATTTACTTGTCTCATACATGTTCTAATATAGCATTTGTTGTCGGCATGGTTAGCCAGTTTAGGCATTTGCCTAGACCTGAACACTTCGATGCAGTCTATAAGATTCTAAGATACCTTAAACACTTCGATGCAGTCTATAAGATTCTAAGATACCTTAAAGGAACTCCTAGAAAGGGTTTGATTTTTAAGAAACGTGACCATCTACAAGTTGAAGTATACATCGATGTAGATTGGGCGGGGAGTGTTATTGACATACGATCAACTTCTTGCTACTGCACATTTGTAGGAGGCAACCTTGTTACTTGGCGAAGCAAAAAACAAAATGTTGTTGCTAGGAGTAGTGTTGAGGCAGAGTTCAGGGCAGTTGCTCATGGAATTTGTGAAGTTTTATGGGTTATAGATTATTAGAGGATCTGATAGTCTCTAATTCTTTGCCTATGAAGATTTATTGTGATAAAAAAGCTGCAATTTCTATTGCCCATAATCATGTCCTCCATAATAGAACAAAACACGTGGAAGTGGATAAGCGTTTTATCAAGGAGAAGCTAGAATCTGGACTGATTTGCATGCCATACATTCCTACAGCTTAACAAATTGTAGATGTGCTTACCAAGGGATTACCGAAGAATTAGTTTGATGACTTAATTGTCAAGCTGGCTATGGAAGATATCTTCAACCAGCTTGATGGGGAGTGTTGGAAAATAGGGATTTGGCTGTGATATAGCCGATTATTAGGATATTTGATTAGCTGTAAATAGCATAATTTTTTTAATGGTGTAAAATAGGAAAGCTAGTTATTAGCCAGCTATTGTAGGGAGATTTTCCTGTTTTGAGTTGTAATTTTCTCTATAAGAGGACCCTCATGTAAAGCATATAGAATCAATACATAGAATATTATTTAGTTTCTTTTTCTTATACAAATCCAACTAACACCTAGTTTTATTGAATCTGCTGGTATGTGGCACTGTTTTATCCTTTTGCATAGCCATTATTTTATAGTTTACATCTTTGGGATTGAACTTCACTATTGCTAGTGGAAGAGATTTGGTTGACATCGATAAATCCTTAATTTTTAGATTTATGTGCTCTTGTTTATGTAGTGTACAAATTTGGTCACAATCTTTTTTTTTTTGGAGAAGCAGCATGCTGCTATATTTCACATTTTTATAATTGAGTTGACACTATATTATTGAGTTTACTTTTTCCTTACTGATGCTATTTTCTGGAATTGTTCCTCTTAATGCAGGTATTTCATAGCCAAGGTAACCAAAGATTGGCAAATGCCACTTGTTCTTGTCTGGTAATTATTGGATCTTGGCAGAAGGACGTTTACTTCTTGTATTGTGTGATATGCAAGATTAGAGTGTAATTGCTTTCACGTTGTTTTTCATTTTAGTAATTTATCTTGAGGTTTTTCCATTGCCTGTACCTACATTTGCCTTTTTTTTTTTTTTAAATTCAAAACATTCACATAGATCTTGTGCAAGCCTTTAATTATGATTTTATTAGCTTAGTCCTTGCTGTTTATTAATTTTTAGTTTGTGAAATTGTTGCTTGGCTCCTGCTAGTTGTAACAAGATTTGCAAAATTTGCAGTACTTTGATGTGCTCTATCAATTTCTCAGAACAGATTTTGCAATAGCACATGGATTTATTTTCTGTTGACACAAGCCTTTTATGGAATGGATCATGCTTTGTGGATCCAAGTCTATGGCCTGTGGCTTGGTTTGTTTGTGCTTCCAGAATAGGTGTATGTCTTCAGTTTTGGACTAGAATCTTCCTACCAACTTTCACTTGTGGTTGTGGATTCTTTGGTGTAAAACGAGTTGGGAGCATGTGTAAGTTTTGAACATTAGAATCAAGGGAATTATAAAATTGATCATTACAGGAATCTACCTATTTTGGGCTCTTAGGAATCTTCTCTTTGGTCTTCTCTTTGGTCTTCAATAGTATTCTTTCTTAACGATGCAATCTTTTGATTCATTTGATCCATCCAATCTGCTCTTTGGTCTTCAATAGGATGCTTTCCTAATGATACAATCTTTTGATCCCTTTGGTTAGCTCAGTCAAGCCATTTGTCAACTGAATGTGTATTAGATGCATGAGCTTTGATTCAGGTATCATGGGATTCCCCTAGCTCTACCTGTATTTTGGATAATGGCTTTCTAGGCTCATGGTTTTGATATAGGGTTCTATGGCATTTTGTGAAGGCTTCTACCCTAGTTGCAAGGTTAGAAAGAATATGCTAATATAAAATAGAAATTAAATAAAATGAGTATGCTGCAAGTTACTATGATTATTCACAGTAAATCTCAAGTTCGGAAGACAATATAGCTGTCTAGAGGCCCAAAGAAATTGTCGTAATCACCAAAGTGGTAATATAAAATTTCTGAAATTTAGGGGGGTGGGTTGAATTTCTTGAAAGTATTGTTGTTTTGAAATTTCCAAAAACTGAGAGGCTGTTTTGAAAGCTCTAAATACTGGGGATTGTCTGCAAATTGTATAAGTTTAGAGGTGCTATCTGAACCAATCCAGTTTAGCATTGTATGACCTTGAAAACCCAAGGCTTTTTGCAATATTGAAAATTCATTGGCACTGGATCTGAATTAGGGGATGAAATACACTGTTAATGGCAGTCATCACTCATTCGCATGGCTGGATGATGGATTTTTAAGGTTGGAGAAAACAGAGTAGATAGCATTTGGACACATCAAGTGGTTGACTAATGAAAGACAATGATTTTGGTGTCTGGGGTTGCTGGATCTGAGGAAGGCAATGTAAACAGAGGGACTCAATGTTGTATTGTTGTTTGAATTGAAGGAGAATGCTTTTTATCGGAAGGCAATGCAAACAGAGGGACTCAGTGCTGTATCGTTGTCAGAATTGAGGGAGAATGTTTTTAAGTTGTCATATGATGCCAAGAGTTGCAGAGGAAAGTGAGTTCAAAGAGGAAAGTTCTCTTCTTCACTAACAACAATCAGGTCATTGTTGAACCCATCTTCTTTGTTGTCTTCTTTGGCAGTAGTGGGTTCTAGATTTCACTGATGGCTTCTTTCAATGGTGGGTTTTCTGGTGGTGATTATGATGACGGTTTTTTTCGTGGATAATAACAAAAACCCATGAGTACAATGTATTGTTATAAAGTGCCCTGTGCAGATGAACAAGGTTGTGTGGTGATGCAAGTTGGTGAGCTGTGATGGTGATGAAAGTATGATACTGCATTTAGCTTTGATGCCAATTTGATGTGAAATAATAAGATGAAGTGCTAGAAAGGGTATGATTCTCTCAATGAGGTGAAGGAAAAAAGGATTAGGGAAAAAAATGAAATCTAGGGGAATAAGAACAGTTGAGAAGGGAAAGATAGAGAACACTCATAATTTTTCGATTCATTAACAATTGATTTCCCTTATACAATCAAATCCAAGTTATATAATTCGTAAAACTCAAAATTATAAACAACTCTGTAATGAAAGAAAATTATAATAAAATCCAAATTAAGTCGCCCTAGAATGCAACCATAAATTATCTTAATGTGTGCTGTCACTATGTTTCCTGTTGCCTGTGCTAAGTATGTGTTTCTTCTGTTTTTGTGAGTAGGCGAGTCATGCAGTTGGCTTCTCTTTTGACACACATTTTGAAGATTACCTGGTTTCATATTTTCAGGAAAGTTATTAGGCTTTTTGTGTTCCAATTGAATTTTATTGTGGGGGTGTTGGCTAGCTTCAAAACCCAAGGGACATGTGGACAAACTAGTTGAAGTTTTGGGCAAAATTTGTATCCATACAAAATTTTCAGATTAGCGCTTTGGGTTCTCTTTTTTTAGCCTCCAGTTTGTTCTGTCTTTAAGGTTCTTTATATTTTGGATGTGCAAATTCACTCCATGTGTTCATATTGGGCCATGGGAATAAGAAATGAACAATGATCGATTTTGTCTCCTTTTCATTGTGTCAGTGACTTGGCCCACTGGAATTTTTGTTCTTGCTCATCTGTTTTTATAATAAATACAGAGAGACATGCATTGGATGGAGTTGATTCCTCTTATGTGAACATATAGTAATTTGCGTATTTATGTGATTTTCAGATTTTTTCAGACAGTTTTTGATAAGAAATATCTAGTTTTGTGTATGAGATTTTATAAAGACAAGAAATTGTTGTGTCTAGACAAACATTAATAGACAGACATGATCTTTACTGAATCTGGACTGACGTGTCCATGTGCATATGTCTAAAATTTCAGAAGATAGCCAAGTGGCCCCTAAAGCTGTTAAATGTCTTACTGCTTGAGTGCACTACAGATGATGCCAACTGGTAGCTACTTTTCTCACTTACAGTCTTCATGTTTTTTGTCTTAGAAAGCTACAACAATTCATGTCAAGGAAGTGAAGGGGACAGATGATGCTCTTTGTTTGGAACTGAACGCATCATCTCGGTCAGTACATGATGGCTTCTGGGAATTTTTGTACAGATTTGGGTTTCATTATGGTGGTGACGCAAAGAAGCGTCCTTTGCTTCCTTTTGAGGTATGTTTTCACTTGCTTCTTGTACCTCATCATGTCAGAACATAAAAAATAATGGATTGTTATCAACTAATGTCAGTATGTACTATGAAATAAAGCATCTATTCATATGGTTACTAGTACCTTTGAGGTATGGATAATTTGTTTTTCATAAATTTTGGCAGTTTCTAATTGTTGTTATTTTGATATGGTCTCAAGCAGGTGGTCATAATACATATTTCATTGAGCATTCTATGAGCAGCATAAAGCAGTTTCTTTTTTTTTTTTTTTTTCCCATCCATTTGTTTGTCTAATCCTTTTTTTGGCATAACCTGTTGAGAAGAGCTCTTTAGGAATGAAATTTCTACAAAGGATTAGTAAGCTTCTTAATAGCTTGGAGTAGTTGGGTCCAAAGTCATCTCATAGCGACCACTATAAATTCACATCATACGCAACAAAGGTTTTTGAGTAGAAAAATTACATTGTCTGGTTTTTGTGTAGCTATCTTTCAAATTTCTGAAATTTCTTCAGATGAAATCTTTGTTGTTTTCTGTATTTATCACACATGCAAGCAAGTCCAGATTAATAAGCAATCCTGTTCAAGCTTTCCCTCTGTTTAAGTCACATAAATCTGTTTCATTATGTTAATGAACATGAATTAAGAAGTAAGGTGCATGTATTGCTTATAGCGCTAACCGCTTTCACCAGAAAAGTATTTTGGTATCTCACAAATGCCTGCCCTAAATCATGTCAGTTTACTATACTAATAGGGACCCATTGAATCCTTTCTCTAATTCATGAGTGATCATTTGAGGATTCTTCCTCTTACTTTGTTCCTCTAACTCTCTAAGCATCAACAACCTTAATGGTTGATCTTCTTGTTGAAAGTCCAAATTGATTTCCTAATGCATGCATCACACACTTAATTCATTGTTCAATTAGTTTCCTGGAATTTCATGGTATGGCTCATAAATTTGATCTGACAATAGTTGTTTTAGCTGTGTTTTATGATATGACTCATTAATCTATTCCCATAATAGCCACTGCATTATGTGTAACGTTTTCTGAAAATATGGGCCAGAATGCTTTTTATCACCTACTCAGCAGTAGACAATGACATGAATGACTTTCGCAGTGTTCCTTCGCCATTTTATACTTTTCTTGTCTCTAGCTGCTAACCTACCCTTGAAGATGGATTGTTTTATACTAGTAGCCTTTAGAACTGCATATAGACATAGATTTCCTTATGGGATTGTCATTTGCATATTGAAACTCAAAACTTCTTTTATCTCCAATCTCATCGTAATTCATCATCATCATAAATTGTTCTCCACCTAAGTGAGGCTAAATACATGTATCATGTTGAATGCACCATGCATGTTGATCTTGGGTTATATCCTAAGCAAACTCAAGTACTTCCATATCTTTCATAATCACCTCTAAAAATGTTCTTTTTTACCTTCCTCTATTCTCTCGTGGTTTTTACTTTGATGAATTCACTTTTAGCTAGTGTAGTTTTTGATCTCTGTTTCACACTAACAAACCATGGCAGTCTGCTTTTAATTATTTTATTATGTATGGATTCTAATTTTAGATTTTCTTGAATGACCTCACTTCTGATTTTATCCTTTTTTGTTTCATTGCTGATCCATCTGAACATCCTCATTTCAGCTGAACTCATTCTTAATTATATTGTAGCTTAAATAATTCATGTTTTTACTCTCTTTTGGTCAATTTGTTGTTGGACACTATTTTCTTCTTTCCTTTTATTATTCCTCTTCCCAAAATTTGGGCGTGTATTCATGAGACGTGCCCTTTGATTTATTGTAATAGTTCCAAATATTTGATGGTTTCATGTGATGCCAGTTCTGACTTCTGATCTTCCTGAGAAGTTATGCAACTGTTTCAATCTGTTGAAACACATCATGCAACACAGCATATGCTACACGTCAGTGTTAGGCAGTGGTCTTTTAAGAATCCCACATGATAACATGTCTATTTGGCCATATAATGTGTCAAAAATGTAATGTAGTGCAGATTCTACTAATTGTGCAAGTGATAACATAACCATATAAAGATTTTACTTAATATGCATGTGTTTATGTTAGTATGTCTATTCTTGTGCACATGCCCATGCATTTGTATTTGTGGGTGGTGGCGGGAATTGGTGAGAATGTCCTCAGCAAGTTCATTTTTATTTTTTATTTTTGTGTGAGTCCCATTGCAATGCACGCATCATATCCACCTCAAGAGTCAAGCTTGTTATTATGTGCTTGGCCATGTGATCAATTGGTAAGTAATCAGAAGCTTAGGTAGGCTGCAACAATATAGAAGTTGAGAACAAGTGTTCACCATTGATTGAATGAGTATGCATGTGAGTTTAAAAATGGGTGGAATTCTTTTAAAGCGTTCATCCAAGTCAAAAGCCAAATGAAAAGTGGTGGTTCCCTCTCTAGTATATATTGTGCAATGCCCTAAAGAGTTTCTGATTGGCCCAATATTTGGGCCATGGGTAAGTGATGCAGTGTTCCACTTATGGTTGAATTAAATGAGAAGGATGCATTATTATGAGCTTAAAAAAAAGATTTGCATAGGAATTTTGATGATCAAATTAACTGAAGTATTTCATTATGTTTACATACATGCATAAATGCATGATGGATGGGTGTAGGATATTATGAATGGTGTTATTTCCTTCAAAATTTTTATTAGATTTGCATGTGTTTGTGCTTAAGTGCATGTATGGTTTTCTGTTTGGGCTGCAAGACTTGAGGACCAATTTCTTTATTGTGTGTATGCTTCATGATAATAGAGTGGAATGACTGACTAGGAAGCATTCAACTAATCATCAGTGGTGGAATAAGGTTTGAATGTTGTATGATGGATGATGAGTTTGAACATGCTTGTTTGTTGGCATTGTATCATATTTGATTATTAGAATGGGGACAAGTTAGATCCTAGTTTTTCTGTAGTTGTGTTCAAGTATACAACCTGGCCCTTCCATGTGTCGTTGAGGTATGTATGTGTGCATGTATTGTGTGGGTGCGGATCCTACATCTTCTATAGTTACATGTCTGATTGTACCATCCAGCGATTCCAGTTGTCCTCGTGAGCCTGGATTGTGTGCCTGTGGACCTTATCTTATCTCATAGTTGGCCTAGCTTGAGTTTCACATTTGATAAAAGTAGATGTTTGCACTAGCTGTTTAGCTGTCCCAGGGACACTCTATGCAACCTGGACCTATTTCTAGGCCAAATTTAGACAGTCCCAAATATTGTGATGAATTTTTGGGTTGCCTACATGAATTATGTACTTCGACCCATTTATATGTTCAAACTAGTATTCAAGAAGTCAATTTTATTGTTTTGGGAAATGATTCAATACAACCAGACTCCATACGACCAAAAATGATCATTTTTGGTTAATCTTGATAATTAAATGAAATCTAATCCATCCATCATATTTAACACTATTCATTTAGCCAAAATATTTGAAATCATATCCATCAAAACATTTTGTGTATCTCATTCAATATTAAATAATTTTAATGGTTACATATCCACTCCCAAATATTTTTAATTATATGGCCCACATAAGTTTGCAATCAAGATGATTTTTGAAATCATGATTAAATATATGATGAAAAATGTAATTCATGACTTTGATTCAGTTAAAACATTGTATTAAACCCAAAACAAAAAGGTTGCATGGAGTTGTATTGAATCATTTTCCATTGTTTTAGGTCCCCTTTGATACATCATAGTGGTGGAACATGAGATTTTCCATTGTTTCCTATATTTATCAATAAAATCATTGATAATATTGATTTTATTGTTCAAAAATCTTCATTTATTGATAATATGTTCATCTTATTGAATTAAAAAGAATAGAAGAAGTAGAAGAAAAGGTAGATTTAGGACAGTTTGAAAAGTGAGAATTAAGGGACAGGAGAATAGAGATTTTGCATGCAATAATCAATTAGCTGAAGTGTTTCAACCATATACCTGGCTTTCTATTAATAGAGAATTAATATGTAAAATAAAGCCTTAATTTAACTGTGTATAAATAAAAATCTAAATAAAATAATAACAATAATGATCTAGACCAGCCATTAAGTTGATCTATATTTTCACCATTTGATATATGCATCAAATCTTGATTCTTAAAATTAAATAAATAGGCACCAATCTATTTGCTTGTGCCTAAAATATTTGCGAATCGTATGTGGGGCATCATGATCTCCATTGGTAGATCTACTTTTTGCTACACCTATAATATGGATCTGCATGAGAAAAACTGGTTTTTGATGATCAAAATCCCAAGTATTGAGTTTGGATGCCTGGTTGCATAGTAGAAAGAAATCTTTTATGTCATCCATCTTTAACTTATTTTTTATTTTCAAATTCACTTGAAATCAGGTTGTGGGATGCAATCTACATGCTGGTATGATTTTTTAATGGATTTCGGTGCCAATTTATGTGTTTTTTTAGATTTGGGGAAGAACACCTGATTAAAATCCCAAATTGTTCAATTTACCCAAGATTTGTGAGATTCAATGAATGATAATGCCTTTAGGATGATAGATCTATTACAAAACAGATTTACAAAATTAATTTATGATTAATTAAGGTGTTGAAAAAGTATGCATGATGTGGGGAAAATCCCTAAATTAAACTTTTGTGCCAACTTGATAATAATTTGTGGATGAAAATCATATAATTGGTAGATATCAATAGGATTCTACCTTTAACAAATTGGCAATTAATTAGAGAAAATCATTGATTTTGTTCTAATATAATCTGATTAGATCAATATTTAGGACACAGGTGCTTGTTAACATGGATTTTAACAAAATAGAATATTTGGGTGAATTATTTATTTATTAGTGTGATTATTAGTAGTTAGTTGACAATAAATTAATAACTAAGTATTAATTAAGTAATAAATAATGAAATGTTTATAATAATTATTAAATGTGTGCTATTTGTACTTTGTATTGTTTATATGTTTTTATCTATATATTTAGGTGAGTTGGTTGAATTCAATCGTTGTTAAATTCATTGTGGTTTTATGTGCAACATGAAAAATGAGAATTATTTTATTTATCTATATTAAATGTTGTTCTAACTGTGTATTTTTATTTATATTAATTTACCATGAAGTTTTTTTGAAATATTCGTAATTTTCTTTTATTTATTTATTATTTTTTCAATAAGGTTCCTGACAAAAAAATATTATCTCCTATAAAAATGATAATATCTTTTTTTGAGGCCACCGATATATTCTTAATTACCATTGAGGCAAACACTGGTTCAAAATGGATCTTATGTTTTCCCCTTTTATTTTGTTTCTTTTTTGTGCTATGTTTGCAATATTCTTGTAGTCCGCCACTTCATTGCTTTTTGATGAGGCTTAGTTTCTTTGAGTTTGTAGACTTGTAGTTTCTATTGTCTATTCTTTCTAAAACTGTGTTGGAAACCTTCGTATGCTCCCCGATGAGTTCTTCTTTTATCTTTTTATTCTATGTTTAAAGGCACGGAACATTTTGAAAAGTATTCCAGAAGAGACGAAAAAGAAGCTTGCTGGGAAGGGATTCTTCCCTCAAGATGGGTTTATCATGCAGTGCCTTCCTGTCCCACCAAATTGTCTCTCTGTACCAGACGTATCAAACGGAACTACTATCATGTCTTCTGTAAGTTTTTTGTTTTTTTAATTATTTCTCTGTCCTATGCATAGATTCTTATGTTGTCCATGCCATCTGACTACGTTTTTCACATGAAGCCATTAAACAATGATTCTATGGAATTCTCATTTTTCTTTTTTGCTTGTGCTTCTCAGGATCTCTCTTCTTCAATGCTGAGAAAAGTTCTTAACAAAATTGAAATCATTAATAGATCAAGATTTGGTTGTCCAAATTTTGAATCATACCAAATTGAGGCCAATGACTTGCAGTCAGCTGTTGCACAGTATATGCTCCTCAGGGGTACTACAAAGGTACACATAATATTGCTTGTTGAAATTACTTGAATAAACTAATTGAGTTCAAGCATGGATAGTGCACTGGGTACCATGCCCGTCAGTGTTTATTGCACTTGTTTTGGAATTCTGATGCTACATATCAAAATTTTATGTACAAACTAAGTTTATGTATCAATGGTCCAGACAGCTAATTTGTTTTAACTTGTTCTGCAAGTTTCTTTTGTGTTGCTGATCTTCTTTTCTCATACCATTCTTTAAGGCACCTCATGACATGACTCGGAAGTATGGAGCTGGTAAAGAGGCAGATGATTCTTCTACAAAGGCATGGCTTGAAAAGATGAGGACATTGTTCATCAGGAAGGGGTCTGGGTTCTCTTCACGCAGTGTGATTACTGGAGATGCATACAAAGGGATAAATGAAATTGGTTTGCCACTAGAAATTGCACAAAAGATCACATTTGAGGAGAAGGTCACAACATACAACATGGACCATTTGCAGAAGCTCGTGGATGAAAAATTGTGTGTAACATACAGAGATGGTTCTAACACATATGCCATTAGGGAGGGTTCCAAAGGGCATACTTATTTGAAGGTTGGTCAAGTTGTAAATAGGAGAATTGTGGATGGGGATATTGTTTTCATCAATAGACCACCCAGCACTCATAAACATTCATTACAAGCATTTTCTGTCTATGTGCATGATGACCATACTGTCAAGATCAACCCTCTTATTTGTGCTCCCTTAGGTGCGGATTTTGATGGGGATTGTGTTCATATATTTTACCCCCAGTCTCTAGCTGCAAAAGCAGAAGTTCTTGAATTGTTTAGTGTTGAGAAACAAATTCGAAGTTCGCATACTGGAAGACTAAATTTACAACTGGTACATGATTCTCTATTGTCCTTGAAGCTCATGTGCAGGACCTTTTGTTTAGACAAAGCGAGTGCACAACAATTGGCTATGAGTGTTTCACCAATTTTGCCAGAACCCGCATTACTCAAGGGTTATCATTCCAGTCCTCAATGGACTATTTTGCAGATATTTCAGAGTGCTTTACCTCCAGTTTTTAACTGTTCAGGAGAGAGGCATTTGATCAATAAAAGTGAAATGTTGAGGATTAACTTTAATAGAGATTTAGTGCAGTCATCATTTACTGAGATTGTCACTTCTATTCTTAATGAGAGTGGGCCAGAAGAGGCTGTTAAGTTCTTTAATATGTTGCAGCCTTTGCTTATGGAGATTCTGTCTCTAGAAGGATATACTGTAGGCTTGAATGATTTTGATATTCCCAAGGTGATTACAGAGGATTTAAAAAAGAAGATTCAAGACATAACACCATTGCTGCTTCACATGAGGTCAAATTACAATGAGCTTGTAGAACTGCAAGTGGAAAATTATTTGAAGAAAGTAAAATTGCCACTTGTAACTCGTATTTTAAAGTTATCTGCTTTTGGCAATCTGATAGATTCTAAAAGTGATTCATCCATCAGTAAGGTAGTTCAGCAACTTGGCTTTTTGGGGCTTCAACTTTATGATCATGGAAAATTCTACTCGAGGCGTTTGGTTGAGGATATGAATTTGTACTTTCAACAGAAGTATTTCATCAAGGGATTTGACTATTCTTCTGAGGCCTTTGGGTTAATAAAAAGCTCCTTTTTTCAGGGTTTGAATCCCTATGAAGAGATGGTCCATTCTATTTCGTCCAGGGAAGTGCTTTTCCGTTCTTCAAGAGGGCTTACTGAACCTGGAACTTTGTTTAAGAATCTAATGGCCATACTTAGAGATGTTGTTATCTGTTATGATGGGACAGTGAGAAATCTTTGCAGCAATTCTATTATTCAGTTTGAGTATGAGCAGGAGACTGAAAATAATCCTGTAAGTGCTTCTCTTGCTGGTGAACCGGTTGGTGTCTTGGCTGCTACTGCAGTGTCAAATCCTGCATACAAGGCTGTTCTTGATTCTTCTCAGAGTAACAACTCTTCATGGGAGTCTATGAAGGTACCTAACTGTATGACAAAGTTTTGTTTTGGGCAAAGCTGCAAACATATAGTTTTGAACCTTTGTTGTGTTTATGGTGATGTTATACTTTTCTCTTTCAGGAAATACTACTTTGCAAAATTAATTTCAAGAATGATATCATTGATCGAAAGGTCATACTCTATTTGAATGACTGCTTCTGTGGGAAAAAATATTGCAAGGAGAATGCTGCATGTTTGGTTCTGAACTGTTTAAGAAAAGTTACTTTAAAGGAAGTCGCTTTGGACTTTGCGATTGAGTATGTTTTATTCAAAAATTTCTGTTTATTTATTTGCAATATACTGCCTCCTCTCCATTGTTAACTTGTCCTTAAAATCTTTTCTCTGATTGCTTCATGTTCTTCAACATTTTAAAGCATGAACCTGTGTGTGTGCGCGCGTGGGCACATGCGTATATAAAGAAAGTGAAAATTTTGCCAAATACTGATATCATGTTTCTGATGCTGAAGAAATTTGCCCCTTTTCTTCAATTCCTTAAAATTCCTCAATGCCAAGCAAGTATACACAAAAGCAAACACATGGCGTTTGGTTAGAGTTTGTAATTACCCTGCACAAAATCTACCAATTCCGGGAATAGTATATCCCAGTATGAGGTTTTTCGTTTGGATGTAATTTGGATTGGTAGTGTAGTTGTTCCTATCATTTTAGAGCTATTACCTTTTAAGTTATTGTCTTAAAGTTGCAATGATTTTTGAATTTGTGTCACATCTTGTAAAGAAGTTCTATGATGGCCATAATCCTCATAAAATTTCTCTAAGTGCTTCAGAAGTAACTTTTATTTCACCAAGCCTCTATGAGGGTTCCACTTCTTAGATTTTGTGCTGGCTGACATTTGGAACTGGATGGCTCCCATGCACTTCGTGAAATTAGAATTTGAACAAGTTTATCCCTTTCACTGTCTGTGGATGTGTTTAATTTCTAACATGCCAATGTATGACTTCATTTATGCTAGCATCATACTTGTGTCCAGTTGCACTGCACCACACTTATTGCATTAAGGCAAAAAATCCAAATATACTTGTGTGGGTGTGCAAGTTGATGTCCTTCATATGTTCTCTGTGTTGATAAACATGCATTAATGACATTCGCACCACAATTACTTGCTTCTATGACAAAGCTGATGTGGTGGTTGTGTACTCTGATTAATTCTCTAACCTGTTATGGTTAAGCCAGCTCTACTTTATCTTTCCACAGTTACAAATGCTTGGGGTCAAAACTTAATATTGAGGAATGAGACGAGAGATGTAAAGCTAATTTCCACTTCTGGAATCCCTCAAAACCTCACATGCACTGACAATTACACCTCCACATGCATGACAGCAAACTGCATGCTGTTATCCTTTTTTTTATGCTCCTTAGTTGCTTCATTTTTTAGTCAAATTTCCATTTGAATATGTGCAGCATATCCAGGCGCTCGGTGCATTGGTAAAAGCCTTTGGTTTTTAATGGGAAAACAAGTACTTGAACATGATGCTAGCGACTTTTGTGCATAAAAACAATTAGAACAGAACCTAACCCACCACTCCCTGGATCCTGCATGTGCAGGATCTACGCTGGTTTATGGCCCTTTTTGCATGAAGCCTACCCAGACTGTTTTTTATCTTAATATTGGTTAATTGTTATGTTCATAAGACGAATGTTGCCATTTTATTCTACTGCACACTTTCATCCTTTGATCACTGAAGAGAAGGTTTCTGGGTTTGTATCATTCAGCTGGAATTTGTGCTTATGTTGTGGATTGTGTGTAATTATTGTTCTTTGAAGTTTAAGGTACTTGCTCATGTTCTATACACATCTTACCAGTGTGCTGATATTACCATTTCTAGATACCAGAAGCCTCGACAGATTTTCGAATGTACGGAAGCAGATGCTGCAGGCTTCGTTGGCCATATTCATCTTGATAAGGTCTTTACCCTGAATACAAGTTGATTTAGTTTTTTTATTGGAAGAACTAAATTGTCAGACACTTAGTTGATTTTTTTGACAGATGAGATTGAAAGGACTCAACAAAAGCTTAGATGATATCCTTCACTCATGTCAAGAGGTTATAAATTGCACTGGGAAAAAGAAGAGTGGAGAAATCTTTAAGGGGATACACTTGTCTTCGAGGTTCATTGAATCATTAATTCATTTAATCCTTGCAATTTTGATTATATGCGATTTGTTCAAAGGGAAAAGAAAGATGAATTGTGTTGTCTTTTTTTTTTTTATTTAAATCTTTCCGCTACAGATGATGCTGCACAGGATGAGCAGTGACCTGTGGTGAAAATTCCATTGCTAGATTTAAAAACTTAATAGTTCTTAATTGTCATGATTTTATTTAGGGTTTCTATGTAGATTATTCGTTATTAATTGATGCCATTGATCCTTTGGTATCCATGATTTGAACTGTTTTCAGAAATTTTCCCGACTTGGAAGAGGTGGACTGTATCAAGTGAGCTCTTGCTAGTAGATATGATTGTAAAAGAGGTGGAATCATTCAGGATCCACCTTCGATGTAGGTTACATGAGTCCACCTT
>JAYJMB010010138.1:26116-45787 GCA_036873735.1 Pouteria campechiana
ATCACACTGCAGCTTCTCCTTGACTTAGGTTCTTCTAGTTTGCTACTCTGACTGGTGGGGCTGGGCTTAGTGTCAGCGAATGTTATTAAAACTAGACTAGAGGTTAAACTGTTCAAGTGTCTGGTTCATGGTCTAACTAGTTCAACTTCAACCATCTGATCTAACCAGATTAACCAGTTCAATCTATTTTTCTAAAAAAATTCAGAAGTAATGTAAAGCAAGTTCAAAAATTTAAACCACAGATTACATTCTAAATACACAAATCCTTCATAATTAGGCTATATTATTTAATTCATATTTTCGATTTTACTAATAGTCTAAAAATTTTAAAGGGTACTTTTTTTTTTTTTTTATATATCTAACCAGGCTAGACTGGACTGGTCAATTGACTGGTTCATGGTTTGGTTGGACTGTTCAGTCTGGTTTTGATAACAATTGTGTGAACCCAAGTCTTAGCTCATCAATGTAGGCTACTCAACCTGGGCTTGGGTTGGAAAACAATTTGCCTCACCTATTGGTCCCAACCCAAGTTTCAAACAAAATTGCACCTTGGGTTATTATAATTTGGCAACAGTCATGCAACTTGGGTTAGGTATGACTTCAGTCTTTCTGCCTGAAGCCAACATAGGCTCTTTTTTATTTATTTAAATTATTTTCTTGTAAAGTTGAGTTGAAAAATTAGATTTGGGTTCCGTTGGGTTCTTAAGGGTGAGCTTGGTTGAGGCCTTGGGCAGTCCCATCTGAATTCTGGTCATATTTTGTTTAATAACAATCACTAGTATAAACTTATAAATATACATCTAATATTATTGTTAATTGGTATCTAGGCATTGCAAGTGAAACTTACTATTTGCAATCCTTGGAAGCCATTAGAAACATATATATGAAGAGAGAGAAAATCAAGTCAGCTCGTTGGCTAAGTAGCTTCTTCCTTGCATGCATCCATGCACTTTTTAACTATTGTATAAGATCTTTTCAACCTAAATGGATCACATGCATAATCTTTTAAAGGTCATCAGAAATTGTTCATAGGAAGCAAAACCAAAATTGTGACCAGAATCGGGTGGTTACAGCCTGAATTTGTTAGGGTTTGGTTAATACCAATCTGACCGAAGTTTTACTCCTATTCGGTTACATGTGTACATGTTTTTCTGTACTGCAATGAGTATAAAAAATTCAAGGTAATATCTTGAATGCATTACCAAGTAATGACCTGACAGGCTAGGTTGTTTGGGGCAAAGTTTTGGGCTTACTGCACCCCTTATTTTCCTGAATGCAGGTTGGCATATGGCCTGCTTTTGGATGGGTATCAATGTCCTTGAACACCGTTGGTGTGGGTCCCAGACAATAGACGAGAAACATCAAGTGGGCTTTATATTCTTGAAATGCTGCAAGCCAAACAACAGTATAAGGAAAAATAGATAAAGAGGGTGGTTAAATAAAGAGAAATGAAAGTTCTCTTTGGAAATGGGTGGGTCAACGATGTCAACACCTTAGGGGGTGATGTCAATCACTAAGTGAATAAATAAAAAATTAATAGGTTTATGGTGGTAAAGATAGGTAATGATGAGAAAAAGTATGGTTGGCAGAATAGGTATGTGTCACATCAAGAGGATGAAAATTCTCTCTTGAAAATCTGGATTTATCACCATACAAGCATCCCCCAAATATAAAATGTCAACCAAATAGCTCATTAAAAGGGTGTGTCCAATGCATGAGACTCTTACCAATTTGGGGTAGGGAGGGTGAGATGTGCACGGTCTTACCTCCATTTCCTGGGGAGGCTGTTTTAATGACTTGAATGTGGGCATCTTGGATGCAGTTGGTGAACCTTATTGTCACACCAGGCCTCCATGTAACTAAAGCTTTAAATTCTGGTTTATAGACATATTAGCCTCAAGAATAAAAAAGAAAAAGAACAAATTTTTTTGGAAGCATGACTATTGGAAAAGGCTCAACTCTTTTGTTATCTTTCACAAGCCAGGAAGATGAATTTAAACTTTCCAGTCATTAGTTAATCTTTTCAGTTTTTAATGCATTACTTATGATAACCAGTATACAATTTTTTCCCTCTTTTGTGAATTTGGTTACTTAAAGTTTTTCTTGTCATTAGAACCATATGTAATTTTTTTTCCTTATTCATAGTGAATGTTGCACACTTCAGCAAGAATGTGATGGGAAGTGGTCCGAGCTGCCATGCCTGCAGTTCTTCTACAAAGATCGAAAGGCTGGTCCTCATGATGATACTGCTGAGAGTATTTTACAGGTCATGTCTGAAGCAATCTGCCCAATATTATTGGAGACACTTGTTAATGGTATGCTCATTAATTGCAGTTTACTATACTTATGTTATATAATAATTCTATTTTATTATTTGTGAATATGATGGGAAATTTGATCACTATTGACCCTTAGTAATGACAATGTCAATGACGCTGCAAGACGCAAGAAAATTGCATTTGAATCGACTGTCTCCAAGGCGGAAACAAGTAATGGAACTTGTTGTTCTCTTAATACTGATGTTGGCATTCCAAGAGAAGTGGAGAATGAAATTCATTGAGTTCACATGCACAACTCATGCGTATGAGGTTCCATATACGTGGACACGAAGGGCATACATTGAACTCAGGGCATGTTTGGTAATAAGGAAAATGGGTGGAAAAAGTGGAACCTGACAAATTGAAGGAAAATGGAAGATTCGATGTGACAGGTTAGGGGGTAATTGGCTTTTTGCGTGGAATAATTGGGTTGGGGTTGATGATTGAAAATATAGGTAATGATAAGAAAAAGTAAAATTATGTGCATATGTATTAGGTAAATGTCATATCAATTGCAAGAGGTTGGGAAAAAGAAGGAAAAGGGATTTCTTTCTCTTCTTCTCATTACCAAATAGCCCTAAGAGTTAAATTTGCATAATTTGCACGTGCTTTCTTTCTGTGGTTCAATGGATGGCTCTACAAGAATATTATTGAAAAAGCGTGAGAGCTTTTAGCTACCCAAGTTTTCTAGAATTCTTTGCACCTTTTATTCTTCAAACTTAGTTGCCTCTATTCTCTTGTTTCTATTTTCAGCTACTAAAATTTGCAGTTGCTTCAACTGTTTGCATTGTTTTATTCATGTGAAATCAGCTATTTTTGGTGACTTTATCATGAAGTGGATTGTTTGAGGGAAGAAGCTTTTGATAAAGTTTTTCAAAGCTCCTGTAGAAAAGCATTTGTTGTCGAGCACAATAGGTTTTCTTTGATTTGAGGAGTATCTGTGACAACAATATTCCTCATGTAGATATAAATTGCGATTTTGCTGAAATATGTCATCAACATTGCCGGATGTTCTTATTAAAATATAGATATATTAAAATTTAAGAAATTTTTTTGAATTTGTCAATGGAACTCTAGCAATATTTTATAATAAGCATAAATGCAAATACAGAATAACAATTATCTTATGATGATCATCATATTTTGTTAAATATTAACGATGTGAATGAGAGTTGTGGTTATGAGGAAATCAGTATCCAAGGTTCATTAGCAGATTAAGGAGATGTTTGGCTTGCTTCTGCTTAGAAAATAAATATTTTTTTATTTCATTTGTGTAGAGTCTTTAGACCTTATATTAGAAGTTTTGCTCATGGAGCCTGTGTGTCTTCCTCCTGTCACCTGTTCTGATCAACAAATGACCCTACCTTTATGCAAATATGATGGAAGTGGGTTTTGTCTGAACCATTGGACTGCTCTAATATTGTTGGTAGTGGCAGATTATCTTTAAGGTGACTTTCTATTAGTGCCAATTATATTAGAAGGAGAATTCTATAGTACAGCTATAAGACTAGCTATGCTTTATGGAGTATAATGTTGAGCAGTTAAAGAACAACATACACATAAAATGAATGTTGCTGAAATGAGGTGTTGAGATAGATAAGTGGTAAAAAAAGAAGAAGAAGAAGAAGATAAAATTAGAATAAAGTAATTTGGTTAAATGTAGAATCAATAGAATCAATAGGCAATAAAATAAGACAGTAATGGAAGGCCAAAAAAAAAACTTCATTATTAGCAAAGATATAAAAATGCTTGGACTTAATGAGGACATAACTCACAACCGACAAGAATGGCCCAACAGAATCCGTGTAACTTAACCCCATGTAGGTGTGAAACAGCTTTTGATTATGATGACTTTCTATCGCTGTTCCTAATTTTTGTTACATATTCCTAGTCAGTTGATACTTATTGGCAATATGGCGGTTATTGGATGTGAGTTGTATCCAATCAAAAAATCCAGATACTCAAGCTTATATAGTTTGATGGAACAACTAGCATTGAGTGCTTGGCAACCATTATTGTAGAAAGGCTCAAAACTGGCTTAGAGGTTGAACTGGTGTAGCGACTGGTTCAACTTTCCAGTCTGACCAATTCAATCTGGTTAAAATTATTTTATTTAAAATTTATTAATAATAAAATGCATATTTTTTCGACTCAAATCATAGACCTTGTTCTAAGGTTAAAGACCTTTTGCCACTTGGCTATAACACCTAAATTGAAATATTGTTGTGTTGATATCAATAAAGCAAAATTCAAGATGCAAAAGCTGGGTTTTGACCAGACTGGACTGGTCCCTGGTTGGTAGTTGGACCAGTTGGCCCGTTTTGATTTTGATAGGATTGCTCAATAGTCCAAGATGACATTTTTTCTAGTTTTTTGCAGGGACATCGGGAATTTTCTACTAAACCAACAGTTGCATGACCAGTTGACCATATCCTTTATTAATTTTTCACCTTCATCTTTGTCATTTTCCACTATTTTGACCTATCACGACTAGAAGCTGCCCCAAGATTATCACAGGCACATGCACCAAAATTTCAATGGAAATGTTTCTTGTGGCTATATCATGATGTGTTTTGGATATCCACTTGGATCGCTGTGATTGTCATCCCTCATTTGGCCAGTGAAGAAAAACCAACCCCATCAAAAGTTCAGATGGGGAATTATGGAAGAAACATTCACAGTGTGTTTTGTAAATGGGAAAACAAGGGTGGAAAACTTTTCCACCTTTTCTCACCCCTTTTGACATGCTTTTTGACGTGCTTTAACATCTTAACTACCCAACAACCCCTACTTTTCTTCATTCTTACCTATATTTTCAATCATTAATTTACATCTTTTCATACAAAAAGTTTACCTATTTTGTCTTTATTCACTTTATTTTTAATCATTATCCTTCATCACATCACATCGCATCACGCCCTCTCTTTTTTCTCACTTTTTCACATTTTTTTTTTTGCAAACATCTTTTCCCTATTCCCAAATGCATCCTTATGGTTGAGTGTCTAAGCTTGATCTTCATTTCACTTACATTCAGGCTGGTTTTTTCTTGGCCAAACGAGTGCTGGCAGTGGATATCCAAATTACATCATGGGGCAGCCTACAAGATGCACATGCAGAAACATTTCCATTTGAAGCTTAAATAGAAATGTTTTCTTTGGGGGCAGCACAAGACACAGGCACTATCTTCGTTAGAAAACTTGGGTGGGCCACAGTAGAAGAATTATTCTAGCTTAAATTTCTATTCTTGATTTTAATTGCCTTAAAAGTGGCCCCCAAAATTTCCTATGGAATTGTTGTTTCTTTCTTTGCCAAAAAGTAATGACAGTCTCAATGGTTGAAGTGGATATGCAAAATGCATTATATGGGCCCATGGTAGAGAAAATGATAGTGAATGCTTATCTATTCGATTTCTTTGATTGTTTGCATGATAGCATTTCTATTGAGATGGAAATGTTTTTGAAGCAAGTGATTTTGGAAAACTTGATTAAAAATTTTATTGAAAGCAAATGATTTATATTCAAAAGGATTTCCATACATGGATGGATAAGATTGAGAAAACAAGGAAACATACTAAATGACCAGCAACTAATACAACCCACCAGATCACCTAAAAATAGGAAATTACTAATTTTCTTAAAATAGAGATACAATTCTTCAACACTCCCCCTCAAACTGAGGAATAGATGTTGATCATTCCTAGCTTGCCAAGAATAGATTCGAAATTTGGTTTTGACATTGATTTGGTTAGAATGTTTGCCTCCTGGAGTTGAGTAGGTATATAGCACAGGTGAATTCCACCATCTTCAATCTTACACTTGGATGAAATTTCGATCGATCCTCACATGCTTCATCTTGTCATGTTGGATTTGATTCTTTATGATGCTGATAGCAGATTTACTATCACTGTAGAACTTGGTGAGACTTTAGTAGGACATTTGTAGGTCTTCCATTAACCTTTGCAGCCAGATGACTTCACATATTCCTTGAGCAATAGCTCGAAATTCAGCTTCAGCGATGCTTCGGGCAACTACCGATTGTTTTTTGCTTCATGTGACTAAATTGCCCCCCGGTTTTGTGCAGTAGCCAGATATGGATTTGCTATCTTCAATACTACCTACCCAATCAGCATCAGCATATCCCTCAATGTTTCTCATCTCATTTTTCTAAAACAAGAGACTTTTTCCTGGAGTTCCCTTAAGATACTTCAGAATTTGATTAACTGCATCCAGATGTCTTTGAGTGGGTGAATGCATAAACTGGCTCACTATGCTTACAACATATGCAATATCAGGTCTTGTGAGTGATAGGTAAATAAGCCTGCCTACCAACCATGGGTACCTGCCCTTGTCTACAGGAGGATCACCTTCTTCCATCTTCCACTTTCAGTTTTGTTCTAAGGGAGTTCCAACAGGTTTACACCCTAGCTTCTTGTTCCTTTCAATAAATCAAGAGTGCATTTTCTTTGTGAGATGAAAATGCCCTCTTTATTTCTAGCTACCTCCATCCCGAGAAAATAGTTCAGGGTTCCCAAATCTTTTACTTCAAATTTTGCCTTGATCTGCTTCTTGAGATTTTCTATCCCATATGTATTATCCCCTGTGATTATTATATCATCCACGTATACAATTAAGATGGACTTCTTACAATCACTAATTATCTTCACGATAGTGTATGATCAGACTGTCCTTGCTTGCACCTAAGTTGGACTAGAGCAGTACGGAATCTAGGTGACTGCTTAGCCATCATCAGGTGACTTCTTTGATCTGCATACTTTTCCTTTCTTAACTTTAGTTTTAAACCCTGGTGGAATCTTCATATAAATCTCCTCTTCTAAATCTCGATTCAAAAATGTATTTTTCACATCTAATTGGAGTTGTCAGTCCAAATTGGCTGCTAATGGCAATAGAACTCTGATAGAATTCAGTTTTACAACAAGCGCAAACGTTTCCTCATAGTCAATCCCACAAGTCTAGGTGTGTCCTTGTGCCACTAATTGAGCTTTGTACCTTTTGACATTTCCATTAGCCTTGTATTAATTGTGAAAACCCACTTGTTACTAACAACCTTGTTGTTCTTGGGCAAATCAACAACGTTCCAAGTTTCATCGCAAAAGCCTTGAATTGGGGAGACAGCTTAGAGTATGCTAAGTAATTCCAGATGGGATATTTAGCACATGATCTCACACCCTTTCTAAGAGCACATCCAAGCCATTAACAACATTTAACTTATCCACCGTACTTTCACTAGAACTTACTGTTCCAATCTCCAGAGTCAATGTCTGACTTAGTTGAGGAGCTTGAGGCCTTCTTGAATATACCATAATCGGCTTCTCAGGATTTGGTTCTTCTCCTTGATTAGTCATCCCTTCTTAAGGAGGTGGTGAGTAGGAAGTCTCAGTTTCAGGCTCAGGAAATGTAGGTCCATTGCTTTCTGAAATGGGAAGGGACATGGGAGGATCCCAATGATTCTCTTCACCCACAATCTCCCCCTGGAGAGAGACATTGGGAAAAAAAGGATTGATTTTCAACAAAGGATACATCAGAGGAGACACACAACTTTTTCATATGTGGATGATAACATTTCTGCCCTTTTTGAGTGGAAGAGTATCCTACAAACACACACTTGAGGGCTTTGGGTTCAAGCTTGTTTTGGTTGGTTTGGTTGTTATGGATAAAAGCAACACAACCAAATACTTTAGGTGGAAGAGAGTTGAGAATACGGACATGAGGGAATTGATCTAGCAAGACACTTAGAGGCATATGGAATTGCAAGATTTTGGATGGAAGACAGTTGACTAAGTATGCGGCTGTAAGGATGGCTTCTCCCCAATAGGCATTTGGAACTGAGTTGGAGAACATCATTGAACGTGCAATTTTTAAGAGGTGATATTTTTTCTTTTTGCTACCTCATTTTGTTTTAGTGTGTATGTACAAGAACTTTGGTGGAAGATGCCATTTTCAACCAAGTATTGATTGAATTCATTAGAGAAGTATTCTGTCTCATTATCTGTGCGAACAACATGAATAGATGTTTGAAAGGCATTTTGTATGAATTTGTGAAATTGTTTAAAGATTGCACAAGCATTAAATTTTTTCTTCATAAGATACACCCAACAAACTCTGGTGTGGTCATCGATGAAAGTAATGAACCAATGAGTTCCTGATAAATTGGTAATTCTTGCCAGGCCCCAGATGTCACCATGAATCAAATGAAAAATTTTAGAGGGTTTGTGAGGTTGTATAGGATGATTGTTTCTATGTTGCTTTGCAAGGATATAGTGTTCACAATAAAATGACTCTTTTCCTTTATTGATAAACAAATGGGGATACGGGACTTTCAAATATGAAAAGTTTGGATGCCCCAAGCGTCTACGCCATAACATAACATTAGAATCAGAACAAGTAGATAAGGATGATTTGTTCTGGGGCTTGGATCGAGAGTAAACACCTATTCCTGAGAGATAGTAGAGGCCATTTGTCTCCTCAGCATTGCCAATCATCTTCCCTGAATATTGGTCCTGAAATTCACATTGAGAAGGAAAAAAGGTCACACTAGAATTCATATCTTCAGTTAACTTGCTCACAGATAACAAATTGTATTTTAGTTTTGGCACATGAAGTGTAGACTTCAAAAAATTAGATTTGACACACAAACCGTTCCTTGTCCACTAACCGATGAAACAATACCATCTACTACTCAAACATTAATCTTATGATCACAAGTCTTGTATGTTTTGAAAACCTTAAAGGAACCAATCATGTAATCTGAGGCGCCTGTATTAACAATCCAACAATCATTCGCAAGAGAAAATAACAAATGACTCATGTTACCTTTGTGAGTTATTGCTGCTATTGAATTCGAAGTGCCTTGAGGATCACCATTGGTTGACAGCTTGGTCTGGTGTAACGATTGATTGAGCCATTCAATCTGTTTAGAGGACAAATTTAGGCTAGTAGGCTTACCCAAGTTTGTTTTGCCCATTCTGTTTTTTCTGCTTTCAATTTTCTGGCTTACCATGTATATACCAGCACGTTTCTCGTGTGTGGTAAGGTTTATTACAATGATCACACCAGAGTTTGTCTCTCGATTGTGATTTTCGACTGTATTGGATTCGTTTCTCATTTGGCTGCAACAAGGGCTGAGTTTTGTAGGTTCTGCTCGAAATTAGTGGGATTGAGTATGATCTTTTTTTGGCTTTCTCTCTTCTCACTTCAGCAAATGATTCTCTAAGGGTTGGAAATGGTTTTTCACCAAGTAATTTGCCATGGACTTCATCTAACTCTGGATTTAGGGCTTGGAGAAAATCAAATACGCAATCTTTCTCAAGCATCTTGCTGTACTTTGCTTCATCATCTGGACACTTCCAATCTGTCTCATAAAAGAGATCCATCTTTTGCCGTAGTTCCATCAACCGGTTGTAATATTCCATGCTGTCACATTGCCTTGAGAAGTGGTACGAATCTTTGAACCGATTTCGAAGCATTGTGAGGTATTCTCAAAGTCTGACTATATCTCTTGGACAGCCTCCCATATCTCCTTCATTATTTTATAAAAGAGATAGGATCTTCCAATTCTTGGTTCAATTGAGTTGATGAACCAAGCCATAATAATAGAAATTTCCACTTCCCATGTTTTGTAATTTGCTGTCATCAGAGGTTCAATAATCGCCCCCATGAGATATCCTGATTTTCCTCTGCCCCTGATCACCAACATCACAGACTGTGCTTGAAATTGATTCCATTTAATTTGTGTTGTGTAATCTGTACAGAGTGAATTTCAATGGTAGAGTGGTTGGGGTGATTTGAAAATTGGGTTGTGGATGTCGAAGAGTCGAAGGGTTGATTTCTGGCCGTCTCAGCGGATGGTGGTTGATTTCCAGCCATCTCATTCAATGCTCAACAAAAAGCGAAGAAATGGTTTTAGATAATCACCAGAGAGTGTGGCTCTGATACCATGAAGCAAGGGATTTTTGGAAAACTTGCTTAAAAATTTTATTTAGAGCAAATGAATTGTATACAAAAGGATTTCCATACATCGACGGATAAGATAGAGAAAACAAGGAAACAAACTAAATGACCAGCAAGTAATACAACCATCCAAATCATTTAAAAATATGAAATTACTAATTTTTCTAAAATAGAGGTACGATTCTCCAACAGTTTTCCATTGAATCATTATAATATTATTCAAAATTGGTTGAATTTTTAAATGGTTAATTGGCAGCATTCTTATATGAAGTACCAGTGATTTGCACTATAGGATTAGCTAACTTTTATTTTTATTTTTAATTTTATTTTCTGTTCACAGGTGACCATCGAGTGAATATGGCCAAAATTGTTTGGGTTGATTCAGATGCAACTACTTGGATTAGAAATAAGGGGAAGTTGCGGCGGAAGGGTGAGATAGCTGTGGAGGTAGTAGCTGAGAAGGATTCAGCCAGACTTAGTGGCGATGCCTGGAGAGTGGTCATGGATTCATGTTTGCCTGTTATTCACTTAATTGACACAGCAAGATCAACACCATACAGTATCCAACAGATTCAAAAGTTGCTTGGTATTTCATGTGCTTTTGACCAGTCAGTTCAGGTGGTATCCTATCTTTAGATGATACTATTTTGTATTTTCTTTTTATTAGGAATTCTCAGTTTGATTTAGCATTTCTCCATCAGTTATGAATCAAGTAACATGCCCTCCCCTTTGCAGTTGTATTTGTTGTTTGCAATGTTTTGAAAACCAATCTATGGGTTGAACTGTTTGGTGCAGCAGTTCGTTGTGAACTGGTGTGAACCAGTTCAAGCAGTGTTACTGGTGGTTGTAACTGGTTCAAACTGAATAAAGTAAATAGTTTAAATTGAAGTATTTAATATTATAAATATATTTGAAAAAATTACACAAATGAGACTTTGATAACTTTCAAACCTGCGTCTTTCTTAAGATGCAACAGAGACTTACCGACTGAGCTAGCATACCAAATCTGTAAGGAAGTTTTGTTTATATTACTCAACAGAAAAAACCAACAACTTCAAGGGCCAGATTGGCCAGGGACATTCCATTTTAACTGCTTAAGACTCTGCTCTTTGATTCTGGTTGATGACTATAGGTTCCATTTTCTTTAACCTGTGTGTTAGGATTATAGGTTCCTTAACACGACAATGAAGTACATCATTTTCGTATTGCCTGTTGCTGATATAGGAACTCATTAGTTAGTTTTTTGGCCCATTCTACATATTAAATAAATTCACTGAACAAATGACAATTGCCCATGCTTCTTTTTACACTCACAGGTCACAAAGCTTAACAGTCAAGAAGACTTGGAAAGATATTTTTTCCCCATTGTTATACTGGCTATTCTCTATTTAGCTTTCTACCATGGTGTTGAAAAATGAGATTAATTTGTTTTTTTTCTCATTGTGATTTTGAAAGATACTTGTATAACATGATATATGCATGTCTTCAGCGACTTTCAACATCTATAAGAATGGTTGCCAAAGGTGTGCTTAAAGAACACCTTATGCTTGTGGCAAACAGTATGACATGCACTGGAAATCTTATTGGTTTCAATGCTTCTGGCTACAAGGCCCTGTGTCAATCATTGAAAGTTCAAGTACCATTCACAGCAGCCACATTATTTGTAAGAGTTTTTCTCCAACCTCTTTCATTTTCTGTTTTCCTGCGTTGTAAGCTGTGGTTTGTGTTTGTCTATTTGCTAGTTGATTTATGATTTAACTAGTCTTACTGTTTTTTGGGGCAGAGGCCTATAAAATGTTTTGAGCAAGCAGCTGAAAGATGCCACACAGATTCATTATCCAGTATTGTAGCATCATGTTCATGGGGTAAACATGTCACCATTGGCACGGGAACACCTTTCCAGTTTTTGTGGAGCAGAAAAGAGGTTAGTTGGCATCTTTTTTAATATGTCCTTGATTATTAATCAAGTCAATTTCACACAGTATCTATTGGTCTTCCATGTGCAATTCATATAATCCATCAGCTTGGTTAATTAGCATAAATGCAATTCTTCTTCGCTATTAGGTGGAGTCGAAGCAAGATGCTGTGGCAGATGTGTATGATTTCCTCCATCTGGTGAGCAATATCACCAATGAGAGAGAAGTTAGCAATGAATGTCTACGTGGAAGTACAGAAAGATTTTATGATGAAGAGCACAACTCAGCTTTTGGGAAGCCAACATTTGATGAGCAAGCTGAGATTCAGCAAAATGTGGATGAGAGCTTGGAACATGAGAATGGGAAAGCTAGCATGTCATGCTGGGGACAAGCAGCTGCTGCAGAAGTCAAATCAAATGGTTGGGATGTTGATATAAACTGCAATTCAAGCCAGTCTGATAGAGTGCCTAATTCAAATGTTTGGTCTAGTTGGGATAGTAAGTTGGAAACATCTAGTCAACCTTTTCAGCCTGGGTCTAAATCTTGGAACAGTGCAGGAGATGTAAACAAGATGCATCATATGTCATTGGATCAGTCTAATGCATGGGGTGACTGGAATAGTAGTAATAGGATGGAAACCCTGGTGCCTGAAACCCAGGTGCCTGAATCTCACAAATCATCAGAATTGCCTGTAGCTAAATCATGGGACAATGCAGGAGATGCAAACAAGAAGCATCTAATGAAGTCAGACCAGTCTAACGCATGGGGTGACTGGTGTAGCAATAACAAAATGGAATCCAAGGCAAGTGAATCCCAGTCTAAGGCACGGGGTGGCTGGGACAATAATAAATTTGAAATGCGAGAAAATGAATCTAACAAATCATCAACAAAGGGGCATTTTGGACATAATTCCTGGAATAAAACTAGGGAAGAGAAACAAAACAGTCAATCTGATCAATCTGCTGCCTGGGGACATTGGAAATCAAATGATAGAGGAAATGACTGGGATGAAGATGGTAAATCCCGTGATGTCAATCATTGGGATCAATCAAATGAGTCTAACAGATCATCAGAACAGGGCCATCCTGGATTCAATTCCTGGAATAGAACTGATGTGCAAAAGAAGCATCCCACTAAATCTGATCAGTCAACTCCATGGGGAGGTTGGGAGTCAAATGATGTTAACTGCTTGGATCAATCAAATGATTTATCTGCCCAACCAAATGTTTGGGATACAGATAATATGCAAAACCCTAAGGATCAATCTAGTTCTTCACCATCATTCAGTGGATGGGGCCGTCAAAGCCCAAGGGGTGCTGAGAATGAAAAATCTCATGATATTGGTGGTTGGAATGAAGACAGAGAACAAGATCAGTTGAATCAACCAACAAGATCTCCTGTTTGGGGTTCTTCCCCTGTTGAGAAATCCTCAGATACCAGTTGGAACAAAAATAATGCTCAAGATTGGTCAAATCGACCAACAAAAGCTCCTGGCTGGGGTTCATCTGGTAAGGGTGACCGTAGAAACCAGAGAAGCCATTCTACCCAGTCACCTGCTGGAGTTGATGGGCGAAATGCTAATGGGATTCTAACTGCTACTGGAAGCCGCCTGGACTTATTCACGTGTGAAGAAGAAGAAATGCTGAAGGAGGTTGAACCCATCATGCAGTCGACAAAGCGGATCATGCATAATCCCAGGTTAGTCCTTTGTATCTAGTTACCTATATACCTGAAATTTTGCATGATGTCTTTATGGAAATTTCATATGGTTTCTCATTTATTCGATTTTCTTGGATTGATGTCTCCTTGAATTGTTTTATGCTGTATTTTTTTTTTTAAATTTTTGCTTTTTAAAAATTCTACCATACTAATCTTAGTTCTCCTTACCTAGATCCTAAGCAATGCCCGACCTCTACTTTTTTGGTGTTCTTAATTGTGGTTATTCCAGTAATGATTTGTTAGTTCTTTCTTTTCGTAAAGATACAGATTGTCTTGATTTAATGAATTTAAAATTTTATCAAATGTTAATAATTTATCTGCAAAATTGCCTCTAAACTCCCAGATTTGCATCTAGGCCTGTTGGACATGCTGCCACATTTAGGGTCCACATCTAGGCTGTGCCCAGCAACTTTTAATTACTTGGTTCTGCATGGTTAAGATTGCCCCAGTCTAAGGTCTTCTCTTAGGCATGGTGGGTACATAAGAAAGGAGAAAGTGATTAAACCGGGGATCTTTCCTTCTGTATTTACTTGGTATTTTACATAATTTAATCAAACCATTTACAAGAACAAATTTAACTCAATCCCGGGTCTCATTCCTAGTGGCTTCTCTGTTGTTGATGGCTTAGATTTCTCCCAACTGTGGCCGGCAGGCAAAGAACAAATTGACAATGTATATGAGAAATATGCTAATGCTTTCTGTGGGCTCTGCTATTCTTGGGGCTGCTTCATTTTGAGTGGATCACTGACCTTTTTTTTCTGCATGTCAATGTATTTGTGGGAGTGGTGGGGAGGACATTAAATATTATACTTCCTCTGCAACTTCCGTGATATGAGGTTGCAAGTGCAGTCTACCTCCTTCGATATTTGACTTGGGGTGCTGCAACCTTTGGAGTCTTATGTTTAGTGCAAAGCTTGTATATTTGATCTGGGGTTTTACTTTTGTTGCAACCTTTCTGTTTTTATGTTGGGGTGACAATGTTGGTGTGACTGTGCATATTTGTGTTGTGGTGCGACCATGCAGTGCAACTCTTGCATATTTGAATGGCCTTGCACAATTGGCACCAACCTTACCAGGACTTATTTTTGTTACGGTGGCATGTTGAGTGCAATCCTTGTGAATTTGAGTTGGGATCTCATTGTTGGTGCTCCTGTCGGAGTTGTGCCTATGATATTGTGGAGTTGAGGTGGCATATTTTGTGTCACCATTGCACTTTTGAATTGGGATAGCAAATTGTAATTGACGTATGGTAAAACATTGGCTCTGTTTGGGAAATGAGAAAAGTGGTGGAAAAGTTTTTCTCCCCCTTTTCTAAATCTTTTAATGTTATGTGATATCTTAACTACCTAACATGCCTACTTTTTTCATTATTACTTATATTTTCAATCATTACCTTCCATCTTTTGTACAAATAACCCATGTATTTTAACTTTGTTCACTTTATTTCTAATCATTACCCTCTATCATATCACATCATTCCCTCATTTTGCCTCCACTTTTTCATATTCCTAATTTTCCACCTCTTTTCCCTATTCCAAATGAAAATCATTATTGATTATAAATAATTATCTATTTATGACAACATTAGTTTCCTTGATTTATTCTTAAGTTACGTTGAGAGATTAAAACAAATTTCTCATTTTCAATTTATCTATATTTTAGCTATAAAATTAGGTGATAAAATCGATAAATTTTCTGTGATAAAGATTTTTTCTTTACTGAGGAGCAGTACATTTCCAACTAGTGATAAACGACGTGCACCTTTGGGGTTGCACTTTTGGTTGCACTTTTTATTCATCCATTGTGTACTGGAGTTCAGTTCAGGGATTCATACCTTCTTGCACATGTGCTTGGTGGTTCAGATGCACATGCTTTCCGATTGCAACCATCGACACATTTGGGCCATTAAGCAAGACATGTTTTTGTTTGCTGTTCTAATTATCAATAGACCATTCAAGGGTGATCAAATTGCAGTCAGGACTTGGATCATTTTTATTTTTGAGAAGCCTTTTTTTGTGCTTTGTTTGATATGGGCAATTTAGACTTTGGTCAAAACAATAGATCTTCTGTATGCTTAAGACATAAGTTTTGTCAACATTCCTTGCTCTTGGTATGATTATGTTAGCTGCATCAGCACTTTCGTCAAGGTGCTAGTTTTGGGAACTTGTTTAAATGTGCAGAAATGTTCCTATCTTTTCGTTTCTGCTCCACTAATTGGATCTAATGGCTTGTTTGCATGACACAGCTACAGTGATGGTGATAGGCTTTCAGAAGAAGATCAATCCTGGGTATTGGATAATGTTTTTCAGTATCATCCAGACAAAGCATCGAAAATCAGTGAGAAGATTGACTATATCATGGTCCGTTGTACAATGGCCTTTCTTTTTTCTTTATTACGCATTTATAGATGGCAGCTAATTCATTTTTTTACATCATGGTCCAAATGTAATTCTTTCAGTGCTTCTTATGTTTTATGTCCATTCCTCATGGCCTATACGTTCATTTCATCTTTCATCTTGGTATCCTGCATGTGTATCATTAGCATGACCAGTGAGTGGTGCCATGCATCCCACATCCCGTTCTTCTGCGGATATGGTTGTATAAGACTTGCTGAGGTGAGCGTAGGTGTGAAACTTTGGTGCAATGCATCCCACATCCTGTGCTTGTGTGTATACGGTCTTATCAGACTTGCTGAGACCAACCTAACTATGATAGGCTTGGGTGAAAATTAGGGCTTTGGTTGGCAACATAATTTAATTTTCAGGTTTGCTTTGTAAGGTTTCATCCCTTGGCTGGTTGAAGGATTGATGATCTGTATGTATTCTTGGACTTTGTCCATTATAAATGTGATGGGTTTATCTAAGGTCTTCATGTTCAGTTAATCAATACTGTATCAGAAAACGAAGATACGAACATGGAAATATTGCTTGAGATACCATGGTCCTCTTTTATGGGTCAGCCTAAGCATTTTTCTGTCTCAATTGACAGGTGGGTCAGCATGAAGACCACCCAGGCAGCAGATGCTTTTTTGTTGTGTCCACAAATGGTCATAAAGCAGATTTCTCCTCTTACAAATGTGCTGAGAATTATGTAAGGGAGAAGTTCCCCGAAGGTGCCGAAGCATTCAACCAAAAGTACTTTAAAAAGCGCCGCCGGGGGGCTGCGAGTCAGCCAACTCAATAGCTTTAGCCCCGGGCTGTTTGGTGGAAGAGAGGAATCATGTTCTTTACTGTACATTGGTTGTATGTATTTATTTTTCTGTTGTCTGCCTTCGCCAAGGAGTGATAAACTCTTCTCTCACATGTTTTAACTGCTGTATATATATCCATTGTTACTGCCAAGTGAACCGCCCAATTTATGAGGGGTTCATCCACCCACATGGCGAAGCAAGTTGGTTTCCATATGGTCGGTCAAACAGTTTTTCCAGCAAGCGGGGCTGGCTGTGTAGTTTGAAATTCGCAAGGAAAAATTGTTCTTCAGCATTAGCCGGCGATGATTTTCATACTTTGCCTTCGCATGATAGTTTGTTTTGGTTCTGAGCATTCTAGAAATACGCATGGTCGTTTTACCTATCGTTAGAAGCAATGCATGAAGACGACTGTGTGCGCGCATTAACCATTGAAGTGGAAGAGTCACGTGCGTGAGTGGCTTTGCAATGCATGGCTTCGACAGGTGTCGAGTGCTTCATTAAGTATAACGTGTTCTCCTATTTGAAGCAAATAGGAAAACAATCACGGGATTTGGTAAGTCAATCATGGCTGATCAAACGTTTATTTTTATATGATTTAGTACTCGGAAGGATTTTATTATTTCCATCTTTAATGCAAATTTAAAATGATCATCATGCCTAATTTAGTTTGACGAAGCTGTAACTACAGACTTTTATAAGAGCCTATGGCACCCCTTGGGCGAATGCTAAAATGGGTCGCCAAAATGACTAAAGGTCAATCCGGAAGGAATATAAGAATATTTGAACAGCCCTGATATAGTTATATCCAGGAAGTAGGTACAAGGAAAATTTTTTCTTATGAAAGAAGACTTTTTTTATATTTTGCAGAAGTCATCTCAAACCTTTATAGCGACTTAACCCAAAAAAGACGTGAAGTCTGACCTCTGGTCATATAATTACCATAACGGACATAGCTATTCAGTCTTTTATCTTCATCAAGAGCATAAGAGTGGAGAGCGATATATTTAGATTTTTGGATTGTATGTATTAGCTCCATTAATGCTAGATATTCGTGGTTATCCCAAATTACATTACTACAATTAAACACGGGAAGACATTTGGTAATTGCATGATCTTTATATCCTAGGAGTTGTTGGTCCCGAAGGCTAGACAAAACCCAAGAGGGGAGGGCTAAATGGGGTACTTAAAAATTATTTCTCAATCCCTTTTAGGATTACTCTTCCATCTAGTAATCAATCACTCAATCAACAAATGCACAAAATAAATAAGACACTGATTTTTACAGTGGTTTGAGTAAATACTTTACTTCACTTTTTCAATAACACTTTTTTCTTAGTTTCTTGGGTTCCATTATTCTCAACAGCAAAAATACAATAATGTCACCAATATTCTTCTAGATTTCAGCTCTAGGGGGCATAAATAAGTGTCCTTGACACTCTTTTGGATTCTAGATCCAGGGGGCGTAAACAAGTATTCCCGATGCTTTTTTAGATTCTAGCTCTTGGGTGCATATTCATAGTGCTCTCAGCACTCTTCTAGAATTTAGCTATAGGGGGCGTGAATGAATAGCTCTTGTCTGCACTTAGATAGTCATAACTCTTCTTAAGTCTAGTCTCCACTACTAGTTTAAAGAACTTTACAAGAAATGAACATCAGAAATTCAAGTACAAGAATTTCTCAATAAGCATAGGAAAAAGTTTTTGAAAGTTGAATGCAAAAGCAAATAATCTTCCTAAAGATAGTTGAGAGCCTTCAAAGAAAAGTTTGAGGAAGGTTTGAATGCAAAATTCTTGACTCTTGAAGGATTGTAGAAGTTTTAGCTCAGATTAATAAATACTCTTAAGAGGGTTTTGAATGATTTTCTCAAAACTCCGTTAGTTCCTCCTACTCTAACAATGCTTCATTTATAGCTGCTCTGAATTCTATTCAATAGTGGTAGGTGAGCTCCATTAATAACAGAGGACGTTATGATTGGTGTATTTTGAATTCTCTGAATTCTGCTTATTCCTTATACGCTGGAATGCCGACCTCTTTCATTAATATAGAAAGATCATTATTAATGCTAAGCGAAGACGAACGATTTGCTCTGACCATTGCTCATCTTTTACTTATGATAAACAAAGTATTTGTTCAGCTGTCCATAAAGTTCCTTTGTCTTTGTCTTTCGTAAATAACAAATGAATCATCATTTCTATTGCTGCTAGATAAATAAATTGGTCAATTTCTTTGTCTATTGCATTGTAGAGGCATGAGTGTCTTGTTGCTTTAGCGCTTCATCTGTTGGGTTTGTCTGTTGTAAGTAACAGGCAAAATGTTGGATCGTAGATGGGTTTTTTCACGCCTTTGTCTGATGAAATATTTTTTCTCTTTGTTTATTATCAATAGATGAACAGTGATGAATTCTTTATTCTGCCAGATGCTCTTTACTTCTTCCGCTTTGTCTATTGACAACAGACGATTATTAGCTCACTTGTGATAGATGAAGTTTTTGCTTTACCATGCGATTCTTGCTTCTCCACTTTGTTTGTTGATAGCAGATGAAATTTTTATTCTGCTAAAAA
>JAYJMB010010149.1:0-15342 GCA_036873735.1 Pouteria campechiana
AGCCAAAGTGATATCTACATTTGGTGAATTTTGTTGTAGTATTCACGTGGATAGAGTAATTTTTGAGTCTAACATATTTATACCACATCTGAATTTATAGTGGTACTTTTATCAAAATTTTCTTAAGATTTTTGAGGTAATGAAAGTAAAAGAATAGTTGCAGGATTACTCCGGGTTAACAAATTGAATTAAGAAACGGAAAATGTCCCTATATTCAATCTTCGAATACAAAAAGATCTGTGCATGGCAATCAAATACGATTGGTCCAAGGTGCATAGTCCATTGTTCTCGTCATGGAATGCGACTTTAAGGTAAGATTTGTTCAACTGTAAGTAGGCAAAATGGTTTCCCTATTTTGGTTTGTCCCACCTCACGTGTGCTATTTTTAGTCGCCTGCATTTCCAATGCAATAGGCAGCCATGAATGTGGTATAGTTCCAGGAATTATTTGCAATAGGGTGGGCTGTGGAATAATTTCGACGGGTATTTGGAATAGGGTGGTTAGAAATTATTTCTCCAATGCTGACAAACATAAAATGACAAAAAAAAAAAAAACTAAAAATCAACACACACACATGGACATGCTGGCCGTTTCGGTTAATGGAGCGAGACTGATGCGGCACAAGTATCCACCTCCCCTGCAAATGGACCAGGCCTGTGACAAATCATTGCCACTGATCTTGTCAAAGTGGGGAGGAACTTGATTGCTTCTTCCCAAAGATCAAGACGAGACAGAAGCTATAAAACCACACGGAAAGACATCAGAATGGCAGGATTGGTGATTTACCATAATTTCATTTTCTCATGGTACAATTCTCTTACAATCAGTTGCTTATATATCTAACAGAATCCAATGCCGCATCGGATTGCTGAGCAATGACTGACTCTTAGAAAGATAAAAGATAATCGAATGAGCCTGACTCTGCCAGCATATTCAAGCGCTTCTCTCCAACGTTCTCTTCACTGGCAACTACCCCACCGAGGCTATGTTTTGCCTCGCTCTGAAATTAAATACTTTTTTTTAAAAAGTGCTCTTTAAATAAAATTTTAGTAAAAAGTACTTAAAATAAAAGTATATTTAGCATTACATATTTATTTGACTATAATATAATGAAAGTACTTTTATTATACAAATGATAAAAAAATTATGCTTTAACTCTATTACTAGTTATCTTTAAAAGAATTATGCAAATAATATAATATGTAGATCAAATTTAAGATTTATAATAAGTGTTAATTATAAAATATTTTCAATATACATTATTAGCTTAGGAGATGAACAATACTTGATATTTTTAATATTATCATGATAAAATTATATATAAATATATACAGGAATCGTAGTTGCAATAAAATTTTTACATAAAATCTATGCTACACTAAACAAATATAATCTCATTTTGTGGAAAAAAATATTTTTAATATGTTTGTTTCAAATAATTTAAACTTATAAATATATGTGTATGTATGTGTGTGCATAGTATGTGTGTGTGAGAGAGAGAGAGATTGAGAGAGAGAGAGAGATTTATTACTTATCAGTCAAAAATAAACATTCAAATTTAAAGAAAGAAATAAAATTATGCACCTTGTCCACATTAAAAATTAATTATTTTGGTGTAACATTCAAATAAAAAAGAAATATAAAAATAAAAAATAATTTTGTGATTTGAAACCAATATTAATATAGATAAGTTAAAAAATTATTGTTAGAAAGTGATTGAAACTTTGATAAATGATAATATTTACATCGTATTTAAACTTTTCAATATGATTTAATAAGCTTATGACATTATTTCTTAAAAGAGAGGAGGATAAGTAATATTATCTTAAAATTCATTAATGCTAGAAGCTCATGAAAAAGTAAAAATTTTTAGCTTATCTGGTATGCACTATTTTAGCTTTTGACAGTTAAACACTTTAAAATTTCCAACCAAACATCTCAAAAGTGCATTCCATTCCCTAAAAGCATTTTACATCATTTGGAATGTGCTGCCACATGAAGCCTTAGTACATTTTGAAGTTGACTCCTTTAACCATCCGTAGACATTCATGGCCCCCACCCATGTGACCACGATAGCACGTTAGGCATTGTGCTGTTTAGTTAGCATGGGCACCGTAAGATAAAAATGGAGCAGTCAGTTTATAATTCAACAAGTTGGTAGGCCATATGTCATGAAATTGAACATTTTGAGGTGCATATATTCATAGTCTGCCATGCAGTAAGGTGGCCATTTCATTATCTAGTGGCCAAAATGAGGAGCTGTCTCCATCCCGAAGCGTCTATTTCGTCGTAGTAGTAATAAAGCCTCTCATTCAAGCGAAAGGGCCCATGCACCACAATACAGCTCTGCATTTAAAGCCATGCCCCCACAGTGGGGATTGGAGAAAGGGAAGAGGGCGAGGCTCCCAAAATCCCACAAGAAAATGGGCCCACAAAAGCATGGTGCTCAGAGCTGAAGGGGATTGCCCAAGTACCATCACATCAATCTCCGCACACGCACGCATCCACAGCGACAGGCATATCGCTTAGTTGGGCATCTAGCTGTGCAGCTGCAGCAATCTCTCTCTGCATTTCGTTTCATCCCTTGGAATGTGTGATGGACTGTTTGAACTGCCATGTACAAGTTTTGGCGTTTCCTTGACGATGGTTGATAGTTTACATGTAAAAATGGTCGATTAAATGGTTGTGGACAGCACATGCTGTAAATTCCACTGGTATGATGATGTTGGCAGTCCAAAACCCGCCTTGCCTATATTTAAGAGGGGAAGTACAAAAGACCCAAAGGTGTAAGGGAGAAGAAAAAGTAATTTTTTTTTTAAAAAGGAGAGAAAATAATATGAAAAAATAAAAGTAATAACTTAAAAAAGTATACAAAATTAAATATAAAAGGCCTTTGGATAAAAAATTGATAATTATTAAAAATCATAATAAAAAAGACGTGCTTTTCACATAAGCAAAGTTAACTACGTGATCTCATTTCACCATTCCAATCGAATTTGAATTATGTCATTGGTAAACTTAAATACTTTTATATTATTATTAGTTACCTTTAATCATTTTTTAGCCTTCCACTTAAGTTTTCTCTCTTATTTTTATTTTCTATTGATTTTATTTTTAAGTTATTTTGAGTTATCTCAATTTTTTTTATTTTAAAAATATAGATGATAATAAAATGGGTTCTTGGGGTAAATGTTGTGAGAAGGAATTTTTTTCTAAAATGTAATTTGTTTGGCAATAAAAAAGTATTTTTACTCTTTTTAACTAATATAATATGTGTCTATTCTAATAATTTTATTTTTTCTTCATAATTAACTATATTTTTAGTCACTCTCCATATATTTTCTTCCAAAAGCATATCCATTTTAATTTTATTAATTTTATTTCTAATCATTATTTTATTATCATATTATATTATTTTCTTTTATTTTTTTTCTACCTTTCCAAATTTTATTTTTCTTTCCTCTTTTCCTCTACCTCTTTTACTAATTCCTAAATAGACAACAGATTTCTATCAAACACGATCAACTAAGGTAGCCGAATGCCTTCATGCTCCCAACATTATTTTACTATTATTAGGCTATGCTGACCACCGTTATTCAACCGGCTAACTTATGCCATTTTACTATTTAATCAATGGCAGTGAATGCTTTTTTAATCAATGGGTCTAAATATAAAAGGCCCTATTGATTTTTTGTTGCAAAAGTTCCGACGGTTCAGGCTTACCAATGTGGAACATCGGGTTGCACCTGAATTTTCTGAGAAACTCCTCCAACCATTCCAAAAAGCCGTGCCGATTTTGTCGCTTAGTGGCATTTGGTATCTTCCAAAAATTGTATTTTTGGGCTTATTGGGACACACGCAATATACAGCTCGGACCGAATCCATGTGTGCCTCCTCCTCACCCACAGTCACATGCAGGCACCAAATCCGCTGGCATTTAGGTCAATTAAAAACCATGTTCTCGGTCCAGTCACCAATTATCTATTATACGCTTGCCCTGCACGGCTGCACCATGCTGCCACATGCGATGCAGCCTGTCTTGTCTAGTCAATGCTCGCAGCCTGGCACGTACTCCATGCGCCAAGGCACGTGCCCTCTGCTAGCACGTGCTCCAAGGTCGCAAGCATGTGATCGTCAGTCTCATTTGCCAATCATCCGTTTGGGAAGCGGATGATTTAATTAAAAACAACATCAAACTCAGTTGTACTAATCACATGGAGTTGGTCAAAAAGAATTGGGGAATTATTCCATTGATTTAAAATTAAAATGTTTGATAATTTCAACCTATGTAATATGTATACCTACTCACCCAACATGCCCACAAATGTGCCAAGCCTCAAAAGTGCAGATGACCTAATCCAAGAATCAGTGCACCTCATATTTTTTAAGTGGAATTTGGATTACTTATTATATTAGAAATTGATGAATTTTATTTTAAAAGCAGCAATTTTACTCATCTTTAATGTGTTGGTTCATGCATTGTTGGAGAATTAGCGAAGATGTGTATTTTATATCCGTCCAAGAGTGGGAAGCATTGTTTATAAGGATGGTTAAGGCATAATCCCGTGTACGTTCTTGTTGTAATTAAGAGAGGATTAGTCATAGTCACGTGATTGGCTTAGTCGGTGTTATAAAAGCTAGAGCTGAAAAGAAACTACCCTCCTCCAATTGGTCAAAGCACAGCGCACCATGCGGTTAAAGGACAAGCGATCACATGCGGGCTTCGTGCTCAGTACGCCCTCACACGCTTTGTTTGAACTTCTCAAGAATTGTTCAAGTCCATCGTATAGGTTATTTAAGAGCTTATAAGCAATGAAATATCTAAAATAAAGCTTAGATGCACTGGTGGTTGACAATGCACTGTTGTAATTTTGCCGATATATATGGTGGACCACTCGGCCATACTTCCCGATCCTTTCTCCTGTCCATCAAGGGTATTCCACTCAGATGTCATAGCTTGGCTAATATAATTCTTTAGAATATCTTTTTTTTTTTTTATGGTCTCATGGTTGGTGGTACCTAATTGGCTACCTAACCGAGTGCACCAACTGGTCCTTTCCTGCCTTATTAGGTCAGAGAATTTTGAATTATGATAGAAATTCTAGAGGCAAGAGATATCCATCTACAGCCAAGCATGCATGAAGATGAAACATTCCATTCACCTGCAAGCCTTTTTGATGTCCAATATTCTACTCTCAGCCAAAAAGCATGCATGGAAGAAATATAAACGGATCGGAATTCCTCAAACACATGCCGGCTTGTGGCACTTGGATCCTTTTCATCCACATTAGAGACCATGGAGTGGGGCATATGGTCGGGAAATACAGCTGATCGAGAGAGATGGAGCCAGGGATTTGATTTCTCGTACATACTGTAGAGGTGGAGAAAGGTTGTCCAATAAAGAGAGTCGTAGATATTTCGTGCGTTCCTGACTCCGGTTTGCACTTAATCCCATGGGTGGAAAGAATCCATGTACAGAATGCTTTCAACTGCCAACCTTGTCAATTATTCAAGTCTATCAAGCTTTTGGCAGCATCCCAAAAGCAAGAAAATTGAAAATGTGCCCCACAAATTCAAGATAAGAGGTTTCCCGTGTAACGGCTAGAGTTTGCGTGGTACCATGCATTGGGACACATGGAAAAACGGACACTCTTATCCTCAGGGGTGTGTTTGGTTTGATGTAAAAGATGACACGCCGATGTATTGTAAAAATATAAATAAAGATGCAATAACTAGGCTCATTAAAAAACATAGTTTCTGAAGTTAAAAAAAAAAAGAAAATAAAATGGCTTTAGATAATTAAATATCATATGAAATAAATATCATAGCGAAAATGACTTCACAGCTCTTGCATGCATCATAATGCTTTTTTATTCTTTTTATATTAAAATAATTAAGCATCCACGGGAACTTAGAATAAGTGGAGGGCGGCTTGACAAACAGAAGATATCTGCCATTATTATATTATTTCGGGCGTGTTTGGTGACTAGCCCCTCTTTGCCCCTCCTCCCCTTTCACCCATGTTCACTGACAAAAACACTTCAGACTTGTTAGCTAGAAGATAAAAGGGATGTAAATCATTTTCCCTCCCTTTGATGGAACATTCCTGCCACTTCCATCAAATCTCCTCCGTTTTTCCATATATATATATATTTACCTATGTTTTTTATAATATCTATCTTATTTTTATTTGCATTACTTAAAATTGTAATGAAATGAATTGTCTGATTTAACCATGAACTAGTCTTCATGGGGTTCAGTTTGGTTGCGGTTTTATTAAATGCTGAAAACCGTCCAAACCACCCGAATCATCCTGTCGAATCGGGAAAATGGGCTAGACTTAAAAGGAATAAGAACTTAAAATCGAGACGACAAACCAAGTGGAAACCCCCCACCACATTGTAGAAACGCATTTGACTAGAATTTTCCTTCGACGATCAAACTTCCATTTCCAATGGCATCTCACGACACCAAGTCATCCGATTCAACAAGTTTTTCCCGTAAATGGCTAGTTCCAAACGTGGGTCTCCTCATCTTGTCGTTGCCATCCTATCATGTGATTAAACATCGCTTTCTGACAACCCCTAAGACACTCTACACATTCCCGATCACAGGCAGTAGCAAGAGACTGCTCACTGGCTGATTTAGCTAATTTTAGATTTGGTCAAAGGGCTTGTTTTGATTTTGGATAGAGCTCATTAGCTGTTGTAGCTAGTTGTTTGATTTCATCGAAGGCCTACTTGATTTTGTTAGAGTTTATTAGTTGATGAACTTAAGTGAAATAAACAATGACTGAAGTTAAAACATTGAAATGATGGATACAAGACCAAACTACCCACGTAAGCCTTGGGATAAATATTTAAAATGTTATTGAAGATAATATAATTAAAATTTTTGGATAATTTGATATAAATTTTTTAGCAAAAGTAAATGTAGTAAATAAATACCAAAAGATAAATTTAAAATTAATGAAAACTAATTAAAGTATTTATAACTTTATTTTATTTTTATTTAATTAATGAAAAGCTAGTTAAAAGGGCTATTTGCATTTACTTACCTCACCTTTTCCAATTTTATAATTTTTATCCCATAATTATTAATTTTGTATAGCTATTCTTACTATAAAAATATTTAGGGTATGAGCCTCCTAACTAACAGCCATGATAGTTCTTGATGAAATTTTAACTAAGTAAATTTTAATTAAATATTTAATTAATATTTTTAAATAAAATTTTTTTCTTGAATAATCAACTTTTACTAACTTTTGTAACTCACCTTTTTATAATCAAGGTCAGGTAAAGTACTCTTAAATCATACCTCAACTATTTTTATTATTTATATTCATCTTAAATAATTAATCAAATTGTTACATTATATTTATATGATGCCAATTGCTTCAACCCGAAAAATATGCTAAAATAATTTAATTCATGGTTAGATTTTGATAATATTAATTGTATTATTCTCATCACATGAAGTGATGCTACATTGACAAAAATTAAAGAAGATGAAACTTAAGCTGACTTTGCAATAAAAGATGTCCTATAGATAAAAGAAAGAATAGCGATAGGTCTCACCTTTGTATACACTAGAGAAACAAAACTTGGGCTACCCTCCCCCTTAAGAATAGATAGAGATACCTTAGAAACGAAAGAAAGAGGATGGAATAATCCCTTTAGATATACATTTGGTTCCTCCTCGGTCACTAGAATATCCTCTATAGTAGGGGCATGACGAATAGTAGAAGATTGTTTTATTGCATCCGATGAAGTAGCAAAACTAGAAAAAGAAGAACTAGAAGAATAATAAATAAGAACTAGTTCCATGGATGATTCTGGGATTCCTTTGGTCCCAAAATGATTTCCGAAATGGCTCTTAGATGAAACCTCTCTTTTGCAAAACTGGTGGAATAGGACAAGTGGGAAGGAGAAAGAGCAATGGAAGATGAAACTATAGGAAAAATAATAAACTGCTCTCAAAAGGTTCTATAGACTTAATCCTTCTAGGCTTCCTAGAAGGTTTTATGGAAGCTGAAGGCTTATGCATAGTACCTATGAAAGCCTTTGAGGTAAAACCCTTACCTCATTGGAACCTTGATTGGAAAAACAAGATGAGACTCCTTCTCTACTACAAAAACTCACTTTGAAAATTGAACTGACAAGGAAGGCAAAGGATAAGAAGCCAAAACCTCTTGACCAGGGAAGTCGTATAGAAAATCGGCTTGCCCACAAGAATCATCATAAGATAAACAATCTATTTGAAGCTTCTCTATTGACCTTAAACTATACTTAATGATGCCTAAACTATACTACTCAAGAGGAGAAAGCGCTACCGCTGGATAAATTGGATTAGTAGTCTACCAACTCGAAAACAAACACTAGCCATGGGCCCATCTAACCCACATTCAATGGTGCTTCTAGTCGTCTTCTCCATCAAAGACTAAGGCAAAAAATTGGCACTAGGGAGTGTGGTGAATAAGATAGAAATAGTCGGTGGAATTAGGAGCTTTGCTAAGAGATAAAATCTATGAAAATATGATGATAGAGAAGATGGGTACAAGGTTATGCACCTAGAGTGACAAATGGATAAGATATATCACCAACTATTAGGAATAAGTTGGCCAAGAGAGAGATTAACTACACTAAAGAGTTGGACTATGAAGTTAGAATAAAAAAGATAGAAACTTATCTAGAGGAACCCAAAAGAAATAGAAATAAGGCCCTCCGATAGATGGTAAGGAAAAGATGAAGGAGAGGTTGGGATCCGCTACATACCTTAGGGTACGGAATAGGTGAAAAAGTCCTCTTCAAGGCTACCAAAAACCTAAGCAAAGGACTTTTTAGCAACCATTAATTGAGTCAGAGGAGGGCTTTAGAGTTTGAAGAATCTGAGATGTTTTGGTGGAGAAGAAAGCAAAGCTAGGGTTGGAGCAGTAGAAATAGAAAGTGGCAAAATGAGAAATCATCACCTTATATAGAAATCCCATGCAAAACCACCTATAGTTTCGTAAAAGGCGGGATCCCAGAGTGGAAAAATTGCTAGTTATTTCATACCATTATCTCATCGCATTAAAGCATCGTATACATGGGTGAATATCTATATGGGAATGTGCAGAAATGTTGCCTCAAGTATGAAAAGATGACAATAGATACCTTTGTTTTCAAAATTCAAAATGGGTTATCCAGGGAAACCATGTGAAGAGCGGGAAAGTGCCATCAGGAGCAAAAGAAGCAAAGAGAAATTGCAAGGATTATCCTCTATGCAAAAGCACTAGACTATTAAGGAAGCCGGTAACATTGTGGAAGTGTCTACTAAAAAGTACTTAACACATCCCAAAAGTGTTAAGAAAAATAGAGTGACAATGGGAGTGTCCAAGGACAGAAGCGTCAAATAGGTGGGAGTGCCAAAAGTAATTGGAAGCAACAATGGTAGTGGAAGTGCTAATGATAAGAGAACACTGGATATTACTTGGAAGCATCTAACCATCGGGTGCATTGAGCAAAAGGAAGTCAAAACTAAATGAAAGCATTAACCTATTTGAAGTGTCACATCATTTAAGCAAAAGCGTTTGTAAGTGGAAGCGGCAACATGTAAAAGCATCTCTACCATGATACATTGGTTTATAAAAGGAAATGATAATTCATTACAAGTAGGGAATGCATGGAAAGAGACTTCAAACTTTGAAAGAAACAACTATAAAAGCCCTTATTAGCGATGACTAGAGCAAAAGTGGGAGAAAAAAAGTATAGAATAGAAATATAATTTATTAAGTTAAAGCATTGGTAACTTCCCTGAGCTCCATAATTTGATCCTGAGTAGCCTTCAGCTCCTCCAAAATCTTCACACAATCTAGGGCCTCCAAGTGCCCAATGACGCATTCGGCGAGCTGTTGATCGACCACCCAAAGTGGTATACGATCAGATTAATATTGGGCTTTGAGGACTTCTATCTTTCAACGTAATCTTTCTATTGGAAGGCCATGTAATTTCCTAAGTTGGAGCTTTGTGGATCCATTTCTAGGATAGACCTTGGATAATCGCAAATGACAATGGATAGTTGCTTATATAAGCCATGTGGGGTAAGATTCTATGCATTAGGAAGATTCCCATGAGTAGAAAACTTGAGGAAGGCTAAAATTAGTCCACATTGACACTGATTTGTGAATTTGCATAAAGGAGGATCCAAATGAAGATGCGGTGATCGATAATCATGATACAAAGAAGTAAGCCTCTTGAAAGTACGCGTCAAAGATCAAGCAATTTAGGAAGATGGGTTCTATTATGTCTTCTTGAGAAAAGACTAGTGTTAGAGAACTACAACATGAGATAAGTATAACAACTATCAGATTAATTATGTCAAATCTCATCTTTAATAAGAGACCTATTTTCATCCCTAGCACGACTTTATATGGTTCTACAAAGCACCGCCTGGAACTAAGGGCACCTTAAGAGGACTCCTAAGGGAGTTAAAAGGATGCATTATCATCCAAATCTTCCCCAAGAGGATACCTTATCCTATTATGATTATCCCGACATTTTGATACCATATTTCCTATGCACTGACCTAGGCCCAAGCTATAAAAATACTAAGTATGTACACCCTCTAATCATAAGTTTTCTATGTTATTTATACCTTTTTTAAAGGTCATATTACTGACTTAAACGTTAGAGTATTCATGTTGGGACCACTCACAGTGCTCGCTAACATGTCCTGTTCTGCAGGATCTTCATCTAGAATTATTGGAGAGCAGTTTGGGCATAACTCAAGTAACGTTGCAATTATTTTTCATTCATTAACTAAGATTTCAAAGATTTTCCTTTGCTAGACAAACTTCTATTGTGGATGGCATGCCATAACATGGACAACATCCCACAGCAAACGCATCAAAAAGTTCTTTTTTTTTTTGAGTTTTTGGGTAAGACCTTTTGGGATTATGTATGCGAGTTGGGATAAACCATTACATCTTATTTACTTTATTTTCATATTGTTTTAAATTAGTTTTTATAATTTTTTTAGTATTGCCTTATTACTTTGCATTTTGCTCTATATTTTGGATTTTACGTGATTTACAACCTCCTCCACATGTGTGAGCTGTGATAATATATAATTATTAATATTTTAAAATCATTATTTACTATTTATATTAAATTTAAATAGCTAACAAAATTATTACATCATGATTGTATCACGATGACGTCACAGTCGGGGACGGTTCGGACTAAAGGCTGATCTGCTTCAACTTGAAAGCCATGCTTGAGAGATTCAGCTGATGGTTGGATTTCGACCACATTAATTACAATCGCTGTCGGGCACATGAAAGTGGTAATATACATCCAAATCTCGCTCTGCAATGAATTGGACATGGTGCTGCAATTGTTTTCTATCACTGACCGTTTTGTATGGACTTAGTCGCTGGATGTCGTGGCAGCCATGTGTTGCTGCAATTTCCAATCCTAAGTCTGTTGAATCCGTAGGCCTCAGTAATTGGAGTATAAACAATCTAGAGTTTTTACTAGCTGACAAATTCAAGTTGCGAAGTCCACCTTAAGGTGAGAATTCTTTATTTCAAAACATATAATAGAAATTCATCTATTATCTTGTTTTGTGAACGCAACCTAATTAATCCAAGTGATATCATTGAGTTAATTAGCATATTATTGATAGATTGTGAAAACTAAAAAGGGATAGAAGGGAATTAAGCAAGAAGAATATTTATCTGAATTGTATTAAATTATTTTTTAATATTTTCTATTAAAAACAGATCTCTTCATTTACAAGATGTGATTTTACTTTAAGAATATTTGCAACTTAAATGAATACAACAGTGAAGAACAACAAAAGTTTTTTAATCATTTCAAGTAGTTTATAATTGTTATCTTATTTACTTTATTTTCATAATGTATTGAATTATTATTATTGTCCTATTTCTTTCAATTTGATCCATATTTGGAGTTCTTATGTAATTTATAACTTCCATCGTGTGTATTATTGATAAAGGATGATTATTAATATTTTAGAATTGTTATGAACTATTTATATTAATTTAAATTAACTAACAAAATTTAGACATCAGAATTATATCACGCTGATGTCAGGGTCCAAGACAGTTGGGACCAAAAGTTGATCTGCCATTCAACCTGAAAAACATGCTCAAACGATTGACCTCATGGTTAGATTTTGACAACATTAATTACATGGCGGTCCACCACATGAATTGGTACCATGCATCAAAATCTCGCCCTGCCATGAACTGGACAAATGCTGCAATTTTTTGTTTTCAATCTCTGACTGCTACGTGTAGACTTTCGGTTCACTGGAATGTGGAGGCCGCCATGTGCCTATACATCCAAGTCGGTTGAATTCGTAGGCCTAGGTAATCGGACTTTGAAGTCCTCTAGAGTATTTACTAGTGTATAAACTCAAGTGGTGAGGTCCACCTGATGGTTACAATAGACTGATCTTTTAGTCATCGTAGAGTATGGGTGATGCACACCTGATGTAGAGGGTTGTAATACGAATTCATCTCCTATCTTGTTTTTGAATATCATCTAGTTGCCCCAAGTGATATCATTGAATTATTAGCATATCATCAATAGAATGCGAAAATTAGAAAGGGGTAGAAGGGAATTAAGTGAGAATGTCATTTATATGGATTATGTATTAAATTAATTTTTGATATTTTCTTTTATAAAAATAAAGAGGGTGTATTAAAAATCTACTTTCTTTTGTATTCCTTTTTAAATTGACATGACATTTTAACTAACATAATAATCTTCTTTTTCGTTGTTAGTACTTGCATTTTGAATCTTGTTTCATTATTTTTTATTAAAAAATTATATTATTGATGTCTTCTCCTACTATAACTTTGCTAATAAATTCTTTTTTTATATATACTCATTTCCTAATATACTCTATTCAAATGGACCCTTAGGAACACCTACATTCCAGCACTGATTATTTAACTTGTTAGATTTTATTATTTTTATCCTCTACTTAAATACTTGTTAATTAATGGAAATTGTAAATGACCTGAATGTCAACTTAAATTTTAACCTAAATAATAAGAATAAAGGTTTTAGAAAAAGGATTGGGTTAAAGTTAAGGTCGAGGTTTTAAAATAGCTTTTAGTTTAATTTAAGTTTTAAGTTTTAGAAATAGGGTGGTTAGTATTAAGGCTGACTGTAACCCTATCTACCTACTACCAGCTGATGAATTGCTAGGGATGTGAAGAGATCTAACCGCGTGCACTTCATTTCCGACCATTAATTTGGGGTATGCACTTGATTTTTCAGCTTTTACATTCACGGGACCAGGATGCGTCATACAGCGCAAGCAGCTTTAAAAATTATGCTGGAATTTGATTTTAAGAACATAGAGGATGCGTGCATTTATGAAACCAAAATAAATGGACCAATAACACAGGTGTACAAAGGGTCCCAACCCCAGGCGTGAATGCAGTAGCCTTATGAAAAAAATGAGAAGGATAGTTGTAGACATTAGTAAAGAAATAATATTTAAAATTCAGATTACATTATTTAAAAGTATAAAATTATTTATTAAATATAAAATATTTATATCAATTCATGTAAATATTAAAACGTCATAAAATTGATAGGATTCTTCATCTATGTGAGGGAACCCCCCGGCCCCACACACAAATATGGAGAGTTCTTTATATCGAGATTGATCTTTAGTTTTATAGATAAATGGGCAATACTAAATACAATAATCTGCTTGTATGTCATCAAAGGAATCATAATATCTGTAAACTGAAATAACCTTACCAAGAGCTTATTTAGTTGGAAAGAAATCAATTCGACCTTTATTTTCACTATTTCATTGTCATTAATTACCTTTTCAGGATACGGTATGGCATTTTAATTTATCTCATTTATATAGTACTTAAAATTTTCACCTAAATTACCTCTACCAAGTACCAACTAGACCACTGTCACCCAAGCTTTAATTACTCGAGCACTAATGATAAATGTGCCACCTTCTTAGTGCTCCAACATATTGCTGTCATCGGCGCTGCACGATATTAGGATCTTTGTATGGACTTGCATGTACTTCTGAGTATCGAATGTAGTGCTGCATGAGGGATCCTGTAACCATGTGCTGCTGTTCAACCTGCCAATAATCCATGTATAACCATGAGGAGGTGGAACCCCCTAATAACCATGGGTACGATATTTGCTTTCTCATCAAATTATTGCTGGTTTAGATTTCTTATAATCCCTTGGGCATGGGCATAGGCTTTTGGGCAAAAGTCCTTGTGTGTGATTGGCACTGTGCTTAGGCTAAAAGCAAATTAATATGATATAAAAATGTAAATAATATCAGCAAGATAATAAATTATGCATGTTTCATAAAATAAAAGGGTAATTAGTTAATGTTTTCAAGTATATCTTGTATTCACCACATAAGTGTTTAAATGAAATTTTATCAGTGGGATAAGTCTTGCAAAAAGCGGTGCATTCCGTGTGTGAATAAAATTCTAAGCCTACAAATACACATGACATGCACATGATATACTCGAGTATAGTAATTAATTTTGGCAAAATGAATACGGACAAAATACATGAAGCATGATGATGAAAAAAGTAAATAATCAAGAAAAAATAAAATTATCGTGGTATGGTATGTTAGATAAATTTCCGTTACATCTAGTTATTATTTACATGGGTAATGTCTTGTCGTCCCCATTTCCAGGTCTTACCGGATCAATTTCAAGTCCCACAACGAATTCACATCTTGCATTGTGGCCCCCACGAAATTGGTGAACATGCAGGTAGGGTTTATTCCCATTTGGAGGATTGGGCGAAGTGTGCGGCTGGACGGAACTACGGAGCTTATTATGCAATCGATTTCATTTTTCCTACGGGTAGGGCCGATTTTTCTAGTAACAGAGGACACCGGTGGGTCCCACTGGAACTTAAAAAAAAATCCATAGCCAATCGGAGCAACGTGCATGTTGGGCACCCACCGGACACCGTGTTATGGGGGTGACCTAAAAGTGTACCACTTGAATTCAGATCACCCAAAAACCCCCAGAACAGCCCTCCATTATTCCCCCCGTCCGATGTATGACAAAAGGATGATGCCTCATTTTCTAAATCCGGCACAAAAAATCACCCGGTATACATCACTCGATCATCCGTGCGGTATCCCAGCAGCAGTCAGAATCTGGACGGCTGGGATTGGTACTTTCGTACGTACGCACGCTGGCGTAATTATGCATATGGTCTCCTCCGCGCTTCCTGTGAACATGGAATGCGTGGGATACCGTTTTGTCCGCATTCGCCTCCCTTGCATTATTCAAATCACGTGCAACGTACGCGC
>JAYJMB010010149.1:15442-42087 GCA_036873735.1 Pouteria campechiana
CGTACGCGCTCCGCTGAGTACGCTCGGTTTCGTATATGCAAGCTGGAGACGGCTGTTGCATAAGATTCTGGAAATTAAGGCGCTTTAAAATGTCTCATATTTGATAATAATTCAAAAATATATCTTCCTGGCCCGCTCAATAATTGTAGAGCAGAGTGGAGTGGAGATAAATTATCTTTGCCCCATAATTAATCTGAGGCTGAGGCTTAATTTTATGATGAAATTAAAACGTGTTCCATGTGATTTGTGAACCTTTTTCTGTCACGGCCAATACCACTTGCAATTAACTACCTGAGTATGTGCCATATTTTGAGGAATTTTGTCACAGTGGTTAAAACGGATGGGTTTTGAATTCAGTTTTAATTATTTTGGTCCAACCAATTATATTGTTTATATTAATGATATTTATTATTGTTACTATTATTGGCCCAACCAATGGCATTATTAATTTGGGTGCAGCCCATAATCATGAATTTTTCCCACTGTCGTTCTTCCTTGCAGAAGCTTACCATTTTACCCTGCCAATAAATACAAAGCCAAAAAAAGGTAAAATAATTTAAAAATTATTAAAATAAATAAATTACTAATAATTGAAAATATAGATAATACTATTAAAAATTAAAATTCTTAAGGTAGTTAAACATAGCATCAATTAAAAGAATGAAGAAAGAGATTAAAAAAAAAATCACATTTATCCCATTAACTAACACATCATGTAATAAGCATATGGTGTTCAATTGAGCGGTCAAGATTTCAGGGTAACTAATTTCCTTATGCAGTCAAAGAGCCGCAACGATTCTAGCCCAAATTTAAAAAAAAAAAAAATCGGAAAACTTTGTACTTGCTTTTTTAAAACATGGCACTGAAAACCTGCTGATAATCTGACATTCTATCTCCCTATCTCCTGTTGCCGGCTTTTTCACTGTAGAATGCCCCACAAAAGAAGAATTTAGACATTGAAAATCTTTCATTCAATGAAAACACAGTGAAAAACGGATTGAATATGCAAATTCGGGGCCAAATCAAAGAAAGAAAATTACAAGAGTATGATATAGTGAAGCAACATTTTTGTAGAGGATGCATTGCACAATACTTAAGTGGGGATGTGGATTTATACCCAAGTTTGGCAATTCAATCTGCTGGTCTTCCTTGCAGTAGCAATATCATTGTCTGAGACCGATCCGTCAGTCCACATCCCACCAATATAAGACAGGAACAATCATCAATCCATGATTTTTGGACGGACGGTCAGGATCTCTAAATGAAGATACGACCAATCATCAATAAGATATATTCGTGGGAGTTCGCTTGGGAGTTTTTTCGAATTGCCTTAAGTTCCAAAAAATTAAAATTCAACCTATGGCATGATTCATATCATTGCCATTGCTTGTAAACAACATTTTTCTAGCTGTACTTCTCTGGGATGAGAATCCAGTTGGGATGCGCAACTTTTTCTTCAGCCCTCCATTCACATACAAGCATTTGTCATGCCACAAGAGGATCTTCTGTTGCAGAAGACAAGAGTTGGGGCGAGTCCAAGGAATTCTAGAGGGCGTTGCACTCCTATCCTGTGTAGGGTCTTGTCCTTTTTCAAGGTACCACAAGAACAAATAGCTATGCCACGTGTGGCGAGTCAGTGGCTCATCATGACGATTTGGTGGACTGTGCAGAGCTACGAATGCAATTGGGTGCATGAAATTTTCCACTTGAAAAAGATAATCCACTCTCAATGGGATTAATTTCATTGGCTGTGGCAAAAGGAAAGGGGATGTGGAGCTGCCGAAATGGTGCCCGGTTGTGACACTTGATAGGCTGGCAGGGGCCCGATGCAACTGGGTGCACGAGAATTGGCCAGATGCAATTGGGTGAACGGGAATAGGATTTGCAGGGAGCAACTCTAGTTGGGTTTCCAGAAGCAGCCTGTGAAAAGTAAGTTAAAGAGTACTCTTCAAATGGAACTGCGTGCATGACAAGCAATGGTAATTGAAGAAAGCCCATGTTTGAACTAGGGAGAGAAAGAGAGATTCTACACAAAACAAGAGAGTTTATGTACTCTTTCCCTCTTTATCTTTTCTGAACACTGTACAATTTTGAGTCTTAAAGAGGTACATGGCAAGCCCAAGAAAAGCAAACCCCAAAAAACAAACTGGATAAGAAAGATCTACCAAGGGCTACCACCCTAATCCAAAATTAAGGACGGTCAAAATCACCATCAGCAATTCCGGAAACACGAGTTAAAGCTACTTGAAACATCACATTCCGGAACCAACAGCTCATCGGAGAAGAATCCACAATCCATCAGGCTATCCGTCCATGGTGATGGCTCGTACAGCCAATTATCCGGCGGGTCTGCATAGACAAGCTCATTTGGTGATGACTCCGGTGAGTCATAGCTCGGGCTGAGTCGGGGCAGCTCCACAATCTCGCCTAGTTCGTCTGAATGAGCTGAATCGGGCGGCTGCTCCGTAAAGTTCTCCATTGTGGCAGCCTTGGCTGCTGCAGCCTGCACGTCGCGTGGCGACAGCGATGCTGGCCTAGGGAGCAACTCAGCAAGTTTGGGAAAATTGAGAATGGCCGAGTTCCCCTTGATGCTTAGCGCTGCAACATCATGAGCGCGGGCTGCCATCTCGGGGGTTGGGAATGTCCCCAGCCAGATCCTTGACTTCTTTCGCGGCTCGCGGATCTCAGACACCCACTTCCCCCAGCTGCGCATGCGAACGCCCCGGTAGACGGGGTGCCTGCTGCAGTCTCTTGCTCTTTTGCTCTTCTTGCCTTCTGGTTCGACCAGTTTTGGCTCCTTCACAGCATTGCTAGGTGAAATTTGCTGAAACAGGATGGATGAAGACGATGACGATGACGATGGAGATGATGCTGAGATTGAATTCATACTACTCTCTGCTTCTGAATTAGCCTGCTCGGCCATTGATTGAATTTAATGCGAGGACAACATTGAGACGATCGCCAATTTATTGAATCTCAGACTGCATACATTGACAGACGGCAAGCAGCATGGCTGAAATGGATCACCAGCTTTATTCGGCAGTGTGGCCACGTGGATGCGATTGGTGACGATTGGTGGCGACGGGGGCGTCGCCGTGTCGATAATTCACTGCTCCAAGGCCATCAGTAGCTTCAGATCAACCAGGTCCGCGTGGTAGCAATTAACATCGCAGCAGATCATCGCATAATTAAAATTTTGAGATGCGGGGATGTATCGGATCAACTTTATGTGCACAAAGTTAGCTGATTACAAGAAGTCAGGAGATGAGTCAAAGAAGGATATGTGGAGCATATGAGTGTGGATGGAGTAAGTTGGGCTGTGTTCACAAACCACCCAAGTTTCACAAGGGCTAAAGCAGCTGGTTCTTGGGCTTTTGCATACACATATTTAAAACTGAAATAGAAGAATGTACTTCTACAGGGAATTCTTTAAAAAGTAGAGAAAAGAGGACGAAAATGAGAGAGGAAGGGAGGAAACTGATATAGAATGTGCCAAATAAAGAAACCCAACAGCTCGAAGGGAGGGAGGATTTGGAATGGAAATCAGATGAATGGTGAGGGAGGAGTTGGAAGGAAATCGGATGATTGGTGAGGGAGGAGTTGGAATAGAAATCAGACGATTGATCAGAGTAGAGAGATGGAAGAGTCGTCTAAGAGATGGGCAGAGTAGTCTAAAGTGGGTCGTGCTTTATATTGAATGTGAGAGAGAGAGAGAGAGAGAGAGAGAGAGAGAGAGATGCGAGGAGAAATGGAAAACGAGTGATTTAGTAGACAAAAGGAAAGAGGATAGGAAAGGAGGGGAAGGCCTTCGGCTTTGACAGCCAGTGACCCCTGACCATCTGGCCCTTACATCATTTCACAATGACACGTACCACTGAAAGGTGTAAAGGGGCCCACCTTAGAAATAGGCACCTTGCTAGACCCCGTAGTACAGTGGGATCCATCCCCATTGCACAACTCATCCCTCGTTAAATTCCCCCTTTTTTCTACTATTTTCACCCTTGTTTTGACTATTCATTTCCCCACTCTAGGCCATTCCACATTTCCACTCAGCCGTGGCACTTTGGATGGGCGGCCATAAATGACAAACCCTAGGTCACCCATGTCAGTATGATTCTTGTTCGCCTTTTAATCCCTTCAGATTTTTATTAATATTCTACTAAGCATCATTAATATTTTTAAAACAAGAGGTTACAGTACCATTAGACCTTCGACCGCGAGTTTGGTGGCGATCTGCGTCTCACCACAAGTACTTGAAATAGCCATTTGGATTTTTCGATAAGCTCAACTCAATAAAGAAACCCTTGGGTTTTTAGCTTATTTTGAGATACTGACGTGAATTTTCGTGTCAATATGAAATGCTATTAATTATTTTAACGATGACGTTGATTTTTTAAGGATGATGCGCGTTTTTACGCGGTTTCCATGCATTTGGGGGAACCCAGTTCATTGGCTGATTAAGAGTTGGATTGGCTGGATCTTTATCTCAGTTGAATGGGAAAGATCCGTCCTCAATTATCAAAGAGGGTGGTGATTTGACCTTAACCTGTGCGTCCTTGAGTCAAAATTGCCTGCATTGGGTGCCATAGGAATGGTAGCCTCCAAGTAAATTAAGGTTTTTAGGAAGTTTGTTTAGAGTTTGAAAGAAATTGCTTGTAGCGAAGGAAAATACCTTCCCATTTGAAACATATGTACGCAAAAGGGGAGCTGGAACCTTGCTACTCCAGGAAAGCGAAGAAGAACAGGGAAGAAAGAACTTTTGTCTTGCATGGGTTTTCATTTTCATCAGAAATGCGCAAACCCCACTCACGAATCATTGGAATATTGGTAGCGAAATTTGGCCTTCTTTTCGCTCATGTAAATAATTTTTGGTGAATTGTTTTTTAACTGCCATCAGCAATGTTCCTCATAAATCATTTCAAATACGCAAGTGGCCCAAAGAGTAAAAATTTGCGTGTAGTTCACAGGTTACTTTCTAGACTGCTCTTTTAGCTTAGTAAGAGGAAAGCATTTCAAGACTTTCATCTTCCAAGGGGTAGAATAAGTAAACAAAAACATTCACGGTAAACAATTAAATTAGTACAATGTGCATTATATGCATACGACGAATTATTAAATTTGTATGCTCTGTAGTTTATTTATATAACAAGGACCATTCATTTACTCAGAGGATTGAAATTTGAGACTAAATGTAATAACTCAAATATAATATAAATTTATCTTTTGTATTGACGTATGAATAGTTGAATATTTGACCATTGACTTATTGATCATCCGACATATTGGATCATCAATCTAACGTGTTAGATTAATCATCCATTGTGGACAACAAAAGTGTTGACACATTGACCGTAAATTTTGATATTGAAAAAAATTATTTATTATTTAAATCTCAATAATCTATGTAACTTGAATGATTATAATTATGGTCAATGAAAAATAGAGGACAAGAGTTTGAGGTTCAAATAGGTGATATTAATAGGGGAAGAAAATTCCTACTTAGTTGTGCCTTATCCATTTCTCTCATTATCTTATTAGTTGTGTAATAGGAGGAGAAAATGCCTACTTGATTACAATCAAAACATGAGTTCTCCTAGTTTTACCAACACAACTAGAAAAGATGTCTTCTTATGGTAGCCTATCATTGAAAAATAGAGAGAAAAGAAAGAGAAAGGTGGATTGTAACAGCCAGGGCTCTTTGATAAAGCAAAGGAAGGGAGTTTGGGTTTAATTTTTCCTTGGTGGATCATCTGATTTGTAAGTAGAATAATAATTTTTCATCAATTAGATTTACAAAAATTAATGCAAGAGATGATGAATGTGTCAATCATGGATTTGATGTATTAGATTACGCATGCATTAATTAGATTTTGAGTCAATGCATAAATTTGCTTGGGAGTATATTAATTAGATTCTTATGAATTAATGTGCTAGATTTATAGGGTTTGAATGCATGATTTAAAGTAAAATCTATGCATTAGATTAATAAAACCCAGATATATTAGATTAGTTTAATTTGAATGCATTTTAAATATATGCCTGGAACATTCATATGTATGAATGTTACTGTGATTCATAGGATGCTTTAGTTGCGTGTGGTTCACGTCTTATTTTCTGGAATCTTATGTTAATGGAACGCAGGCTGCCTAGCGTAATGTCCCATATGATGTGTGATTAGATCTACCATAGGCTGATCGAAATCAGGGTGGGCAGATGGCCACCGTTGATTGGAAATTTTTTTTAGAAACCCGATTCAATTTTCATCTAGTTCAGGCTACCCAATATTCAGATTTCGTCAGATTTGGAAATCGATTAGAGGAATTAGATTCCAAATCTCAATCTGAGATTCCAAATTTCTAAATTCAGATTTTATGAACCGACCATAGACCTAAACCATCTAGTTGCTGTCTAACCAAATCAGAAAAATCATACCATAGGAATGCTGCTGCCCAAACAGAGTTCGTTCGTGGTTGCTTGCCTAGAATTTATATAGATGGAAAATTAGATTTTTCTGGTTAGAATGGACCCAAATCAGAGCCTGATCAGATCGAGAAGTGGCCAGGCCGATCGGACTTAGCCAGCCGACCAGACTAGGCCGAACGCACGCTGCCAGCCCAGCCAGGCGGCAGAGGGTGGGTGGCGCCGACGGCGGCGAGCGCTGGTGGCGGTGGGAGGCGACGGCGGACGACGGAAGTGGGCAGGGACAGGGGCAGTGGCGTTAGGGGACAGGCAGCAGATGGGTTTTCTTGGTTTTGGCTCAGCAATGGCAAGGGTGAAGAAGGCTGTGCCTTTTTAGACGGAATTTTTAATTAAACGGTCAGAATTGAAATTGAGATTATGGGATCTTTAGGAATCAGATTTTGATGATTAAATAGTCAATTTTCACATTAACGTGTGTTCTAGATAAGATGAACGGATCATATTTTTTAAAACATGACTGGATCTTTAGATTTTGAGTATGCAAATTTGAAGGACCTAAATTTTGTCCCTTAGATGATTGATTAGGTCCACTAGATACTAATGAGATATTTAGATTCCCTATTCTCATATAATTTTTATGATTCATGAGTTAGTTGATGAGAAATCAAGAGATATTGCCCAGATTTTGGCCAGATCATGAAGTTTGATTGAACAACAACGAAGGGATAAGATTTACCATCTAGATTCAATATTGTAGTCCACCAAACTAGTGAGATAGTTAGTTTGATGGTTATCTTAGTTACTTACGCAATAGATGTTAATGTAAATTAAGTTAAATGATTATCAAAAGGTTTGCATATTTTAATACAATGTGTAAATTTCTTTTTGACACATATGCTAAGTTTATCTTTTTTGCTTATTTAGTTTTGTATTCACTTCTTACTTCCTCTTACAAATGGTCCCTCTTAGTAGACATAAGGATTATAGCTGAAGGATTGCTGAAAAGAGAATTACAAATAAATTTATTTTATTTGATTTTTGTTATATAGGAAATAAACTTTTTAAGACAGATTTGTTTACAAATTGAGTTGGATTGAATGTAATAGTTATAGAAAATTTTATATCATGTATCTTTCTTTCCACTGTTTGTCTACTAATATTTTTCGTGATGCATTTAATTATTGAAGTGTGATAGATCTTGAAAAAGCTTGCCTTATTGCTAGCGTAGCATTGCCATATTGAGGTGGATCGTTACACTAAAAATTAAAGAAATGAGACAAAAACCATTAAAATAAGTACTTAGACCATGGTCCAATTTAAATAATATATCCAAAAATCAAAATAACCCCAACCCAGGAGTTCTGCTTCTGATCATCTCCCTCCTTCCCACTTGAAAACCCATCTAACTAGGGTTTCTAGGATTTCCCATTGCTAGTCTAATTTCCATTATCAGTGGCATCTAATAACATTAGCGGTATCTCATTGACATATAGGAGTACAAATCGAGTCGGGTTTAACCCAAACTCGGCCCACCGAACCCAATTTTGAGCAATATTGAAACTCATGTTTTGTCAACCTAAACTTGAAGAACCCGGGTTCAACTCGAACCCAATTTAAAATTATTTAAACTAGGTTGGGATCAACTCAAACCCGCAATAGCCCAAACTCGATTTCAATATAAATATTTTATCAAAAAATGTATATATACATTAATATTGAATGGTGCATCATTTTACATTAGTTTAAAACATGAATGGACAATTTTTTATTTAGTTTAATCTTTGAAACATGAATGGATAATTTTTCATTTAGTTTTAACTTTGAAACATGAATGGACAATTTTAAGGATTAGATGTATGTTGTTTTTCCATTTCATTTAAAATATAAATGAGCAATTTAAACAATAGTATTTCAATTAATTGGACCGTCACTATATTTTCATCAACCCGAATTTCAACCCAAAACTCAACCCGAGCCTTATTTTCAAAAATAGGGTTATGGTTAAAGTTTTACAAATAAAGTTAGGCTTGATGTTTTATAAATAGAGACAAGGGTTAGAGTTAAGCAAACTCAAGTTTTATGAGCCCGAGTTACACCCCTACTGACATCGGTGTCAGTTAGTTTTTCTTGTAAATAGCTTGCTTCGGTGGTGGGTTTCCTCATTTTTCTTTTGCCCCTATTAGCAAAAATTTTAGGATATTTGCAATTTGGGCTTTTTAATTTTCTTAATTGTAAATTAGTCCATATAATATACTTATATATAACATAATTCTCTAAGTTATCAAATATTGATAAATAGATCATGTGAACCAATCAAGCATATTAGAGATTAACAACCAAAGTTTTAAATGCACTAATGTAATGTTTAATTTGTAATTAAATAAACTTAATATTTAATTTTTTTAATAAATTAAACACTTTAAGTTTTTATTTGTGCATTTTAAATTCTAACCATTACTTTTGTCTGACTCTATTTATTAATAGGATCTATTTTCCAATATTTGATAACTTAAAGCCTCATTCTATAATTACTCAAACCACAAGGCCTATGTTACAATTAGACAAAGGTAAAGGGACTAATTTATGAAAACTCTCTGAAACTTGTTTATGACTTAATTTAAGTTTCGAAATTGTTTACTAAGTGATTTTGGAAAAATAAGTTAAATAAAGGCTATTGGTAATGTTGATCAAGTATAGATTTTTATATTATCATATAAATTAATCAAATGATTCAAACTTTATGAAAGGGATATTTGTATACTCATAACTCTAATTTTATCATTTTTTATTTTTGTCCCATAAATTTTACTTTTGCATAAAAATTTAACATTTAGACGAATCTTCTTATTCTAGATTGTCTATTCTTCCTAATATAAACAGTCATTTTTTACCATCAAAGCATACCAACAACTAGCTCCTCTTCTTTAATGACTGTATTTTCAAGAATCCATATACATATATATATATAAGAATTTTTGGAGGCTAAAGAAAATTTTTACATTATCTTTGAGCACAGTTTCTTAAGTTTTTTGAGGTTTTAAAAAGCTTTTAAGTTCAACTGTTGCAACTTATCACAAGAAGCCTTTTTAGGTTGACTTTTCTCATAACTTGATTATTGTGAATGATAATTTTTTTTATATTTGCTTATTTAAGAGGCATTTGTTTTTTAAATTTTTTTATGTTATTTTTGGGTGTGAGAGGGCCTTTTTAATCAAGAAGAAAGTCAAATTGACTACAATGGATAAGTCCCCAAAAACCTAAACTTAGAATTTGGTCAAAGGCGGCTACCATATTGTAAAAGCCCTTTTAATCTTGGGAATTCAGAAGATAGTTGATGGTTTAGGATGATCGTATGTTTACATCTCGTAATTATGAAAAATCGATGGTTGAGAAGCCTCGATGGGCAGGCTCCAAGTTTAAGCTGCATCATTATAATATAATTTTCTACGTTTTCTATATGCTTTAAGTTTGTGCTTCATCGTTTTCCCTTATCATTTGGTTTACGAAATTTTAAAATAAACCAAATCACCTCCTCTTAGGTGCTTCTTATTTACCTCAATGGGTACCGTTAACCGAACATCAGTTGCAAACAACTCCATGATACCATTGGTACTACCCATCACCTGTGGTAGCAAGATAAGACCTACAAATATCATGAGTATTGTACAATATTTTGGTTTTGTTCGGCAATTTACATTTATTTATACAATTTACTTAAAAAACCAATTTAATACTTTATATTTTGAGATTAGTCTAGCATTAACATGTTATCATTTTCTATTTAGAAGAAATCTTCATGTACGTAATATAGTTTTATTTTAGGTATATTTGCAACTTAACTCTAGGAGTGAAGAACATCAAAAGATATCTAGCTAGTTGTTTGATTCATTTCAAGTTAGTCTATAATCTCATCTTATTTACTTTATCTTTATATTGCGTTGGTTTCATTTTTTAAATTTATTTTTATTATTGTCATATTTCTTTCGATTTTGATCTATATTTTAAGTTTTTTTATTACTTGTATCATGCATGTTATCAGTAATGTATAATTATGAATGTTTTGAAATTATTATATTTTTTGTTTATATGAATTTAAATTAATTAATGAAATTATTACACTATAGTTATATCATGCTAGCGTCACAGTTCAAAGCGATTCGAACCAAAAGTTGAATAAGTTGAACATGAATCAGAGCCTAAGACGGTTCAGCTAACCGTTTGGCTCTGACAACATTAAATGCCAGTGAAAACGACGCAAACATTGAGCCAAGAACTATATAACCCACGGCTACATAAACTCAAAAAGATGGCAAGGTAAATTCAGTGGGTTCTACGTAGTAATGAGGGAGCCTGCCACAGTTATCGAACATGACAACGGTTCCAGACACAGCTTTTAAAGCCGTATCCCTTCATATCTATGGCAGGACATCAGGAAAGTAAGGCATAGAGCTTCTCATTTTAAATGAGCCCAATGATGCATCATTTTATTCAGTCAAAACCTTACAAAGCAGAGAAAGATTTCAGGTCAGAGGCGCTTTTGTAAGGAAATAAAATCTTCGCAACCCTCCATGTGCCATTTCTTCATTTGTTGCTTCTGCTGTCGTTGCTCATTTCATGTGGCTCAAAATTATGGTTGAAGAGCACGATGGATGTAAGCGGAATGCTAGGACGTGATTCAGGACCCATGTTGTTAATTTGGTAGAACCGTTCATAGGGTGGCCCCAAGTGTCTTCTATGATTTTTAGGGGCATATAGATGGTTGGAAAAGGCAAAAGAATGCAGAATTTTGATTGATGCAATTTCCCAAGGTGGGTGGAGAAGGAAAGAAATTCGCTAGATTGTTTTTACATGAAGGGGGTGTTTGGTTTGAAGCAGGGTAACAGCCCCTTTTTCGGTAAAAAGAAAAAGGTGTAAAAGCTTTTTTTCTCTCTTTTTTTTTATATTGACTTAATATTTAATTATTTTTTAACTATCTTGTTTTTTCATGATTGCTTATTTTCTTGTAAAAAATGTACATATTTTATTTTTATTTATTTTATTACTAACATCATATTATATCCGTATTGATGACCTCCTTATCTCTTCTTTTGCATTTCTTTTTCTGCTCGTACTCTTCTTTTACACGTGCCTTAAACTACAGGTACCCTGACCTAAATATCTCATCATCTTCTATTCTATTTTTCTCCCCCCTCGGTCTATGATTTGTGCTACCCACAAGCCAATAAATCTGCAATTAAATGTGGCGGACCATCTAAATTGCACCGCAAATATAGTAGGTGTTGATTTATGCTATTTAAAGTGATTTTTGAAAGGCATGAACAATCAGAAGTGACTCTTATATGATCGATAGATCATTGGTTCGAGGCGGTTATAGTCAGAGCAATTCATAGAAACGTAGCAACCTTTGATGATTTGACTGGATTGATTGCTTGTTCCAATTGTTAGATTTCAATGGCTGTTGGGAGGTACCAAAAGATGGGACCTTTCTCTTGCCGACGTTGGCATGATAGGCTCATGTGGCCTCTGTAAAGATCCAAAGATAAACCCACAATAATAGACGAGTTCACCCAAAATCAACGTCTTATTGTACTCATAAATCACAGTTAATTTTATGAACGACTTGAATTTTATAATGGAGGTCCTAATTAGTTCAATATAAGTGAAAGGGAAAATCTTCATCACGTGTAACTGTCTTAAAAGTATTATAGGTTTATTTATTTTATTTTTTTTTCACTTTATAACTGACATAATACTATGTTTTTTACATTATCTTGTCTTTTCATTTCAAGAGTATTCAGATATACAGGCAAAAAATGAGAGAAAAATTAAAATGAAGATTTTAAGTACAGGAAGGGTTGTCAGTCATTAAATAAATAAAAAATCAAAATTAAAATATAAATAATAATAATAAGAAGAAGAAAATATGATTATTATAATAGTCTATAAAAATATAAGTTACATCTATTATTATCTGTATGGTTAATGCATTCCTTTGCCAAATGCATCCAAGCAACAGGAAATTTCCCAAGACAAGCCAGTGGAAACCGCTTGGTTGGTTGGGGAAAATTCTTCCTCGGGCGAGTGATAGATAATCCATATCGATGATGAGGAGACATTTCACAGCGTAATTATCGAGTGTTAGCAGCAGTGACAGAGTGACGTGAACATGAAACTCTCGTCGGTTGCAAATGGGTCAGGTTAAACTGGTCAGAGTCATCATAGCCCTAACTTTATTTATAACAACTCCTATCCGATTTTACATATATGGAAGGTCAGGTTAACCCTGTCCTAACAGTAATCCTATCTTTCATCATGCGAGTTGAATTCAAGTTAAATTTGAATTGACGATAGGTGTTAACAACTTAACTTTTCTACATTTTTAAAATCCAATGTAATCCTGACTAAGCTAAATTATGCCATTCTTTCATCCATATTTAAATAATTAGTGTTGGGGAATCTTACATATCATATAAAATATAATTTATTTATTAAATTTTAGCATTAATATTAAGAATGGCTTATAGAGAATTTAAAAACAGATTATCAAATACAAGTAATATAGAAGAAATAATTTGGATGGACTAAGTTTGACGAAAACATGATATTTAATGCTTTTATATTTATTTGGTTTTGTAGGTATTACATGAATCTGTTGTTGACTTGGACTGTAATTAGTAACCTCAAATATTAATAATATTTGTCTTTCTTAACAATGTCTAACCATGTTCATACGACCAAACCATCCAAGCCTTTGCTGGTAAACCCAAATGCAAAAAACATCCAAGGATTTGAATACTTCCATTAAGCCATAATCGTCAATAAAAAAAACTACATGACAACACAAAACCAAGAGGAGCATAATGCCTATGTAAGTAATAACAACTGGATTAGAATAAAGCTCTAAAAATGGATAGGTGTAGGTTTCTTTTAAAATGTTTATTAGTAATGCAGGTCGAGTCCGGTCAGTTTTTAGCCACACCAACCCATGCCACCCGGATTTTCAATTCAGGTCAGACTTTCTAAACTGACTCACCCCGCAAAACCAAGGAGGTTGTACCAACCCGGTGCCAAACAGGGTCGGGTCAACCCACCCCGAATTTGCACCCTCTCCTTCACTGCTGCATATCTTTTCCGACATAGTCAATCTAGGCTCTGCATGTCCCTTGTCTGATGATCGGAAGATGATTGATAATCCATGTCTTTTCGATGACTGTAGAATCAAAAGGAAATTTCAATATGATGGATGATATTAATAATTGGAAAATGAACCTTTCGACTTGGACTTTTAATTTGTCTGTGCTATACATCCAAGTCAAATGCATGTGTGTGGGCGAAATTTAAAATGTATTTAATCTAAACATCCAGTTTGATAGCCATTTGATAGGATAAGCTTATCCATCTGTCATCATTTGAGTAGCTGATTAACTATCAAAATTTGTTTGATTGAATCAATCGAGAACCCATCAGCTTCTTAGCGATACTTTTTTAGTGTGCATGGCTACACACACCATGCATCTTTTTTCATTTTTCACAAACTAGGATATTTGGATAACACCCAACCCAACAATCCGACATATTCGTAAATATTTGTGTTATACTCTAAATTATCTTTATTAAGGATCTAAGTGAACCACAATAAATAAAAACTTATAAGATTACCCAAAATAATTTTTGAAAGATGAAGCTTGCATGAATTTCTAATTGAAATAATTTTCAATTTTTGATTAAATAAATTATACTAAGCATATTAGTTGGTTTATTTTTATCAATTTATAAAAAGTAAAAAGCGTACATGATGCGCTTTGTTACAATGAAAAATTATCTTAAAATAATATCAATAAAATAGTTGTAAACTAAATGAAGATAAGATAAATATACTTTTTAAATAAAAATATAGACAATAATAAAAAATAAAATTCTTACAAAAATAACTAAATAGAATAGAGAAAAGCATCCTAGTTTCTACGTAATGTATCCAAACACACGCTGCAACATAGCAGGCTTTGACAAATAATTCTAGCAAGGAAAATTAATAAAGTTACTTAAATAGAATATAGGAGCATTACTCAAGGCCATTTAATAATTAATATGCAACTCATCTATTTAGTTTTGTTGGCAAATCCATCAGCGATAGGGCTTATGCAACCAATATTACAATAAAAAAATATGTTCTGTAAATGTTTATTTGCATCAAAGTATAAGCTTTAGGCAACAAAAACATTTATTGCCAAAAAGCAAATTTCTTGTAGTGACACCTTGAAACGGTTGAATTTTCGTTCCCTTTGAATGGGCAGTCTTCATCTTCGTAGCTACTGATAGTCAAGGACAATCCGAGCCTACAATTCTGATGGTAAACGTTGATGTTTGGACCGCGTATCAGAATTGATTCGATTGATTGACATGATCCTTATTTAAGATTATCTCAAATGGGATCCAGGAAGAAGAAATTGATTTAGAATGCATTAAATTGATAACCAAGCAAGTTACATCTTGGAAACGGCTTTAAATTCAAACCTATTGACAGGACAATCAGACATGCAATTGATTAAGCTATGAATGTCGAGCTAACAAGAAATGATCAAAAGTTCTTGACTCCCATAGGCTGTATGTCTTCCTGTTTAAATTGGAAAGTTTCATTGTATCATACAACGGATGTGTCCAGTTCCATAAAATCTAGATTACTTGCCTAAGTAAAATGATCTTTTTTTCACTTTTTGCCGAGAAACCTGTAGCAGAAGTCCAACATCAGGAAACTCTAACTACAGTATGCCCAACAACATGCTTTGATGTTGACCTCTTGGGTGATCATTCACATATACATGCTCTTTGTTACACGTGAATGAGACAGAAATAGCCTCCTAATTTCACCACCACGTTGGGAAGGGTTGGAAGAATCTTGCACCAAACCGCCAGAACTATGTGATTGGTACAGAGGACAAGGATGACAAGTGTCCGTCCTACCACTTGTGTAGGTGTAGCCATTGCATCTAACTTGTTGCATGTTCCACCAATCACCGTAACATAGAAGAAGCGTCTGCTGGAAAGAAACATTGGAAGTAAGGAAAGCTATTGGTAAAAGAGGGAAGTTAGATGCTTGTTTTCACCTTCTGCAATTCCATTTCCTTGCCAGACAATTCGTAGCATTGCTTGCATAATGGCAGAGGAAGCCAATCTGGTCCACTGAATTTGAGGGATGTACTGTGCTCTGGTCCAAAACATCTCTGTGCTAAGGCTTTGACTACTGTTTCAAAAGATTCAGAATAAGTTTTATTAAGGCTTCGTTTGCGTTGAATGGGGTTAAAATACTTTTGGAGACGTAAACACACTTTTGCAGCCTTCATCACTCTTTTTTCTTACTGTAAAAATTCATTTTTCATGTCTAAGTGGAAGCTACAAATTAGTATTTTTTCTGAACGCTCTTATGCAACAACACTTCTGCAATTTTTTATGAACGCTCTTCTGCAACGACACTTCTGTAAATGTACTTAAGTCTCACAGTGATGCCAAACAAAGCCTAAACCTTTATACACCATAGTAGCTCAATCCCCGTTAATTTAAGAGAGAGAAGTATTGCGATCCAAATGAAATATAAAACATAAATTATAGTTTTAAAATTCGTGAAAATTTGTCATAATCACTCATCATGGCATTTCTGATGCGGTTGTACTTATCTGCCTGTCTCTAATCTAAATTAGTGCTTTTATTGCTGTCATCACAACTACGAAACATCGAAATCAAGCCAGCTCGACCATCTAAAACTTCCAATAATAGCTGCATACAATCCATTTGAAAGCAATTGGGTGTTAATAATTACTTGATGTTGGCGTGTGTCCAACTTGAGTAAGCCAAATTTGCAGGCATGTGTCAGGACACTCAGGAGTCGGTAAAGAGGCGGAGGGAGAAGCTATTTCTCCTCCTTTTCCTTCTTCTTTCCACGCAAGAGAGAGTAAAACCAAGAAATCATGGATTCAGCTTATTCTAGCTAGCTAGCTGCAAGGCGTGTGTGGGGTGCATTGCCATACATATCATACCAAATGTCATCCTCTCCCACTTTGAAGCAATGAGATGTGTATGTCTAGTTTCACGGCCTATGAACAGCCACATGGTGTGGTGCATTCATCACCACAGGCTCCCATATTAGGGAAACCTATGCTATATATCCCGAGGGTTGGCTACATTTTCATAGAGCCCATTATGTTCTGTGGCCATAAACCAGTCCTTTTGCATGGCTATCATACACCACTTTCTCATTCATCGAACCACAAATGAGCCAAACTGCACATATAATTTGGATGAAATAATATGTCAGTCGCATAAGGGAATTCCTTTTTGGATTTGAAATCCCGGTCACGAGCGATTATGGGAGAAATGTGGAAAAGACGTATCAATCTACTTTTTTTAATCTTTTTTAAATTCACTTGACATTTATATATTTGCCCTAATAATATTATTTTTATTTTATCATATTAGTGCTTTTATTTTCAATGGCTATCAAATATTTTGTATTCGAAAAGTATATCTAGTTTATTTTTATTCATTGTTTTAATTATTATTGTATCATATTCCATCATTTTCTTTCTTTGTTTATTTTTAAAACTCCATTTTTTCTCTTCTTTTCAACATGTTTTCCTATAATTTTCAGATGGAGTAGAAGATTGTATTTGAGCAGTAGTAAAAAAAATGAAGAATGTAAACTGATGAAAATAAAGTAAAAGATGATGCTCATGATAAATTGAATAGAGGCAATATAAATGAACTTCTTGAATCAAAAGATGGCAAGTAATGCTGTGAATATATAGAAAAAAAGTAGGTTTTATAAGATGGTAAAAAAAAAGAGATAATAATGTTATGAGGAGAATAATACAGTAAAAAGTAATAGAATAAAAGCAAAATAAAATGTTATGATAAATGTAAAATGTATATAGGAATAATGTTAAAAAATAGGCTTAACTGAAAAAAAGATAAAGCTCACTAGGAATATATTATCTTGTTTGGTTGAGTGTGAAAAAGAAGGAAAACTTCTTAATTCCGTTGGATTCAAAGGGGAGTAAAAGCAGCAGTTCTGTCCTGCTTCAACTCCGCAGAGACAAACAGCCCCTCATCAGAGACGAGTGGATTTCACAAGAGGTCATGAAAAGGTCTTGGTCGCATCCCACTTAAGTTGCATCACTGAATTCAAATTGCATTGGAAAGAATGCATTCATCGCCGAGATTCATTTTTGGGGAACTTTATTTTTCTCTCTATTTTTTTCCATAATTTTTTCTTCATGATTTAGTCATTTGATGATGTCTGGTGGAACTAACCTCGTCTGTAATTGAAAGTTATTGTACTTGACACATCTCAAAACGTGAAACATGAGACCATGGCATCACAGTGGCCTCTGATGAAATCTCTTTCAAATTTAATCTTTAAAATTTGTTATTTGCGTTTTGGGGCCCCAGCCATTGATTTTAATAAGTGCAATTTTTTATTAGAGAACCACGTTGTTTTAACAATAACCGGATTGAGTGGCGAGCTCTAGGGTGGAAGAAAAACGAAGATTATTTATTTTTTATTAGATATGAGTAAATCCTTCCAATATTCTATAGTTGAAAATGAACTACACTTCAGCATAAGACAAATTAAAATCAAACACCCCATTGACTGAAAATAACAGCTGATACACAGGCCAAGAAATGCCGCAGCATGAGCATGTGTAAAAAAGTCTTTTGTTAGCGTGAGAAAAGGAAACGAGAAGGGAAAACACTTGAGCATGGAGAGACAGATCCCCTGATTTTGGTATCGTGGAACTGTCAAATCTGGCGGAGGAGAAAAAATTCCGTTTGGGCTGGCTATCTTCTTAAGCATGTGATCCTCAGCCATGGAAAAGTACATGGCTGGTAGAAAAACGTATGAATATGAAATTCATCAACAAATGCATTGAATTTTACGCAGTTGAATTCGTGTAGCTAGTCACCACATACATGGGGGCAAAAGATGCTTTTCACATGAGAAGAACTCTACAAGTTAAGGGTTTTCGAGCTGTAATATGGAGCCCTTCACCAAACCTAACTTCATGTATGCGTTTCCAAACCGTAACTCAACTAACAGAAATGCAAGAAAACAAGAAAAATCCATGTACGAAGGTTTGGAAATGATTGGATGGAAAGTAAATGACGTGAGGAGTATAAGCATAAAAAATGTAATTTTCTTGAGAGGAATCCTGCTAATTTGCTCTCGAAGTGTTGCATTCTTCCACCTCATCATGGCCAAGGACATTGACCGTGTAGTCATAGTTGAAAAACTCGATTGGATGTGTTAGCCAGCTGGTTTCGGTTGGCTCTCCTCTTCAACTTCAACTCAATACTGGATTTGTTAACTTGCCTGGTTGGATACACCCTGTAAAATGATAAGGGGTGTTCTTCTGAGATCCATCCATACTTACCCCAAGTAACTATACTTTTACCCGTAATTATCTAGATTTTCAATTATCATCTCTCACCTTGGTTCCAAAAATCCGGCCAAAGCCTACCCTAACCCTGGTCCAATACGAGTAGTGGAAAAGGATAGGTGATGGGGCATTCCCAGATGGACAAAAAACGCCCAAGTCTGTTGATGGATACTGTTCATTAAAATAGGATATTCGCTGTTTATTTATGGAGGGGCCCAACAAATCAGTGAATTCGTAGGTTAGGGCAAAGTGGGACCCATTGATGATTTTGGGTTCATCCCACCAAAAAAATGTGTTTCAAATATGGTTTATAATTTTTCATAGCAAAACTACCTCTAAACGTCTGACCGTACCAAATAAAAAATATGGAAATTGAACATTTATAGAAAAATTATAATATGGCCCATTATATATTTAAAACTTCACTATTAATTTATTTAATAACAATACATGGCATGCACATCTTTTGATATAAGTGTATTATTTAAGTCATTCTCAAACAAAATGCTAATTTGGCTTTTGAGAAAATCTCACATTGAATCTTACAAGACTAAAATAACAGTTAGAAAACGTTAGGGGTGTTCTAAGTAAGAATACTCCGATGCTTAAGTCAGTAAACGAGATTCTTTTAGAGATGATGGGATAGTAGTAAGAGCTTGTGTTTTCGAAGTATATACCTAGGTGTATTTATAGTTGAGCATAGGTGCATAGCCAGGATGCATATGTAGCATGTAAGCAAGTGAGATAAGGACTATCACCTAAAAAAGTATTTCAGAAGGATACACATTCTAAGTCCTATTCTCATTGGACTGCGTAACTGAAAAAGATATCCTATTAGAGTTAGAATCTGACATAGTGCGGTGCCAACTGGATAATTAGATATTTGTGTTAAAGTTCTCTAACACGTACAATTCTAAATTTTTTAATAATTATTAATACTTTTAATTATTTTTTCTTATTTTTATCTTCAAAAATCTACTGCATTTTTCTATCACACCATCTTCTTATTAGACTCTATTCAAAGAGAGAATGAGTTTTGTATGGAGACAACTTTCAGATTATTAACTAAATAGATAGTATTAAATATAATGATTAACTAAAATCACACTAAAAATCTTATGATGGACCAAATCAAAGCAAACCTTCCCGAGAGATATCAGTAAGTACCCTTAATCGCAACGATGAAATTTTTAAGGAAGTCAGAATTCGGCCCCACAAGGTCAATAATATGAATTATATGCAGCGAGAGGCGACGTGTGACTTTTTGGGTCATAGAGCCGAGATATCAACTACAATTGCAAATAATAATAGTGGGACTTAGCTGGACGCATGGTTTGCCCATGTGTTACACGCCCAAACCATTCCAATACCAACACGTGTGAGTGAATGCATCATTTATTTACGAGCATCTCTGAAAAGATGCAATGATTTGTGCCCAAGAATCTTTGTCAACAACCCAATCAACGTCATCCACCTCTCAGCATGCATAATTCATTTCACCCTTCCCACTGCAGCCACTTTCAGGGTTCTGTTTTGCTCACATTGAGATTTTGATTGTGGGTTCTAATGGTTTTGGTATTTGGAATTTTCATGGGCTACATGTTCCATTGGGTAGATAGATGAATCCGTTGTGCAAGGATTTTGGAATTTCATGCCATAAAATCACTTTTTTTTTTCTTTTTCTTTTTCTTTTTCTTTCCTTAGGTCACCTGAATCACGTCATGTTTGCCTTCTTCTTTCTTTTCTTTTCTTCCTTTTTACGACTCCCTCCGCAGAAGGCTGCAACGCACGTCGTATTTAGGTGAAAAAAACCGTGAATTGTTCAACGACAAGGGTCACAATACTGCCGAGCAGCATACCTCAGTTGATGTGAGTTGTCCAGCTGTGGGAGTGACAGCAACGCAATGTTCATAATTGCGGTCCAGGTCTAACTCCATCCAGGTTGATATTTTAGGGATTCAATCCGTGGAATGTTAGATTCAAATCAAAACTAGAGGTGAATTATTTATATAATTACAATATAGATAATAAATAATATATGTTTTTAAGTAATAAAAAAATGAAAGATGTATATTTTAAATAAGTAAAACATAAATGTGATAAGTATATTAGAAAAAAGATGATGAATAAATTTTTAGTCAAGTCATAAAATATAAACTAAAAATAATAATTTAATTATTTTTAAATGGGTCATAGCATAAACAGCACTATATTAATATTAACTTTAAGCGCATGAAAATCATAGTTATATATGGTCTCTTTTTCATGTTTTATGCTTCTTTGTTGATTATCTTACAAAAAGAAGGTTTGCTTGTTTAGTATTTGTTTACCTTGTGGGTAATATCGCTCACCATCCTAGTAACATCAGTTTCTTCTTTTATTTCTTGGGAAAAGATATATTTCTCTAAAACCAAACAAGGAACACTCATTCCTCTATTTTGCAAAATGCCCAGGAAGAGAACCATTTCTATTGACCTCCCTATCTCTTGAAAACCGCTTTTGATTTACACCTTGGCCATGCCTCCATGAATGGAATCAAGGGAGAATACCATCACATCAGAAAAGGAGAAAAAGGCACTGCTCTTAGGATCATACGTGCTACATTTTTTTTACCTTTTTAAATGGCCAATGGAATTGGAGCAATTTGATTCAATGCGGAACATCTTTGTATAATTTGATTCTATGGACATAAATCCAACAAGAAAAATAAGACAAGGAGAAAAACCAAAAAAGATGTCGGCATTGTTAGACATTTGGGTCCCCCCATTTATTGATTAAGTCATTTCAATCCACAAATGGAAATCGCATTGCACTAGCTTTGTACCCAGCTAAAGCAGTGGAAACACCATTCACCACCGCGGATTGCAAAAGTCGGCAAAGCTGCAAAAAGTTAGAACAACCTTCTATGTGGTGATTTTGACGGGGCCTAAGCTTCCTTTTTTCTCTTTTCTTTTCTTCTCCCTCTTTTTATCAAAAGATGACAACCTTCTTGGCAAAAAGAGGCGGAAAAGTATAACGTGTGAACTGTGTGGACAATGAACTGCATACACATGTGGTCGACACACCTCACATCCGGATGTACAAAAATTTTGAGAAAAGGTGCAATAGGAGATCCAATGGGACCCCCAAAATATAAGATCTCAATAATGTCCATAATTCCCAATAATTCTGGGCTTTTTAGGGCCAGACCTCAGCTCGTTAGGGGCTATGATTAATTAGGAGGGGATCACATAGAGGACTTCGATTTGGTCCATGTGAGTTGAAATAATATGACTAATGGGGCGTTGAAATAATAGCCAATGGGGTGAAACTCTGGTGTGTTTTGTAACCAGGCAAAAAAAATTACGTCGTCTCATTTTTTTTCAACCTCTTTTTTTTATCTCATTAATATTTCTTTTTTAATTATTATTATTTATTTTTTATCCAAAAAGTCAGTCTGTTCTATTTGTGTTTACTTTATTTTTAATGGCCATCCCATGCACTATTACATCATTTGCTACCCTTTTTTTTTTCTACTCTTCTAGGTTTCCCCATTTTTTTTTCCCCTATTTTCCAAATTTTCAAAGAGGCCCATGAATACTAGCTTCTTAAGAATTTGTAAATAAAAGCGGATTTGTTAGAGCAGTGAAAAAGGTGAGACATTGCAATTCATTTCAATGCACCAAATGAATGGCCTTAGCTTAACTATGTAGTCGGCAGGCTGGCCCCGACCTGGAAGAAACTGTTCAAGGCATGATGATTGACTCATGTAGTAGGCTTCCCTGGACTGGGATTTACGTGAAGTATCCCGCTAGGTTGAGCCCTGGGCTGAGCTAGAATTTGGTGGATTAGGCTCTAGTTTTAGGCCTCGCAGCGGCAGCTGAGCTGCATTTTTAGCTGGTTAGACTCGAATTATTGAAAATATTGATTGTCAATAGCTCTGGTGGGATCCACTGCCACTAGTGCAGATTTTAACTGCTGGGGAAATATCTTGAGTTATGGTCAGGTCGAGCTCAGCTGCCGCCCAGCAATGAACTAAACCTACCAGACATTCTAATTAATGGAAGATGATGCTAAAAGTATGCCCAACTTGCCTAAATTAGTCGAAGCACCCAACCATGCATGCAATTTTTGTAGGATGATTGATCAGTTGCATGAAAGATAACGTTGGTGGGTAAAAACGCAAGGTCAAGGCCAATCCAGCCGCTTGAAAAGACCTCATTTCCTAACATAAATGCATGAATTTACTTCACCAGACCCACCAAAGTTAAACAGCAGACCTGCCGAGCCATTACTTCAAGATTGGCGCAGCTTTCCAATTCGTGTGTCCCATGAGATTGGGCATGGTCTCTTCTTCTTACCCACAAGCACATATAGAAGAAGCTTGCTGACTTTGTTCACCAAACTGAAGGTCTGCTTGGCCTAAATCCCAATTCATTCTGATTGCACATGATGCCACCAACTAAATGAGCCCTACATTGGCTCTACATTAGAGAAAGTCCAAGTTAAAAAGGAGTGGCTGGGGAAAACTATTTATTTTGGATGAAGGATCCGTCCTTGCATATAAACGTTAATCTAAATGACGCACAGCTAGGTCAGCTTGGCGGGCAGGCTTAGCCTAATGCTTATATGAACATGTAGAGATGTGAACATGTAGAGGCGTTGATGAATGGCCCATAGACAACCTATTTTGGGCTGCTCTTGGATTCGTATTGAAAGGCTCTAATTTGTAGGAAACTGGTGTTACTCAAAGGCCCATCACCACCACTCAATGGTTTGGCTTCGATAGGTCTGGTTGGTGTCTTCGGTTGAAAAACTAACGTTCCAATTCATCCCGCAACCCATTCTTTATCTTCTGACCAGACACGTATAGTTGTCAACAAACCAGGCATAATAAGCCCAACCTTCACCAGCTTTCACATTATGAAATTTGGCTTTTCAATATATGGGGAAGCGGTTTCCTATTTTTTGAGGTCTTTGGTAACATCTCATCTGTTCTCTCATGACGGCACAACTCAGTCAAAAAACAGCTTTAGTAAGGACCTGTTTGGAAACGCTTGTAGTCTTTAATCCCATTTTTCATCCTATTTTTTTTCCTTTTTAATTATTATTTCTATTTTTTTTCCCCAAAACCATTTTGTTTTTCACTTATCGTCTTACTTGTTTCAACCATCACCTTAGGAGGGCAAGGTGGGTTGGGTCAACTTGAACCGAAGCACTCTTGACCCAAATTTTAGATGGGGTTGGGGCACCATTTTTGACCTACAGGGTCAAGTCGGGTTAAAAAATACAATCTGACTTTAAAATAGGGTTAAGTTTTGGTTGACTTGTTTTAATAACTTAATAAAAAAAATATATATTTAATTTTTTATTTATAATTTATTATTTCAAATAAAATTGTAAACTAATTTTTAATTATTTTAAATAAGAGTGCGATTTTAAAACCCAATACTATTTTTATTTTTTTCTTTTACTCTTTAATAAATTAATCCTTATATATATTTTTATTTATTTTTAAAGTTAATATGTCAAAATTTATTCTTTCTAAGCAAATTTAATATAATTAATTAGTATTTTGAAATGAATATATAAAAGGTATAAATTCAAATTATTAACCCAAAATTGACTAAAATTTAACCTAATTTTTAAAAGTTTGGATAAAGGTTGGTATAATCTCAACCTAACCTGATCTATGAATAGGATTGGATTAAGGTTTCTACAAATAGAATTGACTTGGTATACCTGACTCATTTATTCCCCTAATTGATATCAATATATTCATATTTTATAAGTATCAAACCAATTATGCATTAAAACCAAAATCTAGGAGGAAAAAAAAAAAAAAAAAAACCTGATTCTTTAAACCAAGACCAACCCACTTAGATATTCAAGCACGCGGATGGTTGGTCTAACGCTCGAGCATCGGGGTGGCTGCGGTGATCCGAATTGTGGGCCCCACTGCTTAAACGAAACCACCAGGATCTGCATGGCCTCATTTTTCTTACCCACAATGATATAAGATTGGGCTTTTGGAGTAGGAGGGGGAAAGCTAGTGAGTTCGTTCACCTAAACCCCAAACCCTCCGTCCCTCTCCATCCTCTCCCAGCAAAATCGTTGCATCTTGCTACCATAACTAGTTGTTGGGACTTGGGAATCCATGCAACCAACTGCACCTCACGCAATCTAACATCAATTTGGTAATATAAAGACACACGCGGCCCTCTGTCTATCCTTTCTTTAGCTGTCCACTCAGATCTCCATTAGCTAGATAATGGCCTTTTCATGACACCCGTATAAGATTACTTCCCCGAATCTCGCACCAGCATCTACTCTCCCTCGTGACACACGCACCGCACGTTTTCCGTCGCTTTCATCGCCTTCTCAAGGAGACGTTCGCTGCATGAGGCCCACACTCTGCTCTCGGATGCTACAACTCTTAGTACACGTGACTTCAAGAATTTCATATGGCTAAAGATGAGTTAACAAAATAAAACTGCTAAGACAATGGAGAAACAAGATCCATATGAAATACTTAAATACGACAGGGGTTATGGTCTGATTTCCAAGATAAACCTAAATCAATGAGATTTTCTTCCTAGGGTCATATATTCTTCCATTTAATTACCAGATACATACATATATGTAGGTAAATCGGAAAAGATTTTCTGTCAGCTCTCTCCAGTTAAGACATTCACACAATGGGCACACGTGTATGTACGATTTTTTTAGTGCGGGTGTATAAAGCTTCAAACTCCGCCCAAGTACCGCTAATTTCCCTCCCGACGAAGCGGGCGCATCACTTCGTGCGCAGCAAGTTCTGTGGGGGCCATCAGAACGTGGCCGCCATTTCTGCGTCGAAAAACGGACGGACGCGATCTACCAAGGATATCTGAGTGGGGCCCACATGTTGGGGATGGTTTGACTGGATTTCAGAGCAGTCCAGCTGTATCTGAAATTACGCAAATGCCCCGGTGGAAGGTTTGACTGGGCAGCTTTGGTGACTGAACTGAACCCCGGACTTCCCTCAAATAACCAAACTACCCTCCCACGCCCTTGGAAAATGAAAACGGCGGCATGGGACTAGGATTTTACTTGCCAGCTCTTAGACTTCAGATTTCCAATACATGGTAAAAAGGGATAATAATCAGGCATGTCAAGGGCATTTTCGTCAGCCAAGGCAAGTTTGTGGTATTTTCGTAATTTTAGGAGTTCTGGACCCTGAACAGTTAATTCCCGATCGCTGGAGAAGCCCGACTAACGATATATACAACTCGACCGATCCGTCATCTCCGCATCTCAAGACGAGGGAAGAAGAGCAGGCAGCAGGCAGAGAAGAATCGCGGGGGAAAAAACCGATATTTTTGCTGCTGGAAATGGACGTAGCGGGCGGTTTTTACAGCACGTCCGGCTCTGCGGACATGGACGAAGCATATAGGCCACTGCCATCTCTGTATCTGGGCCTCCTTGCCATCTGGTTCACCGCAGCCTTCTGCTGGACGTTCAATACATGGAAAAAACGACACTTCCAGGTTCGTATTCCATTCCCACTTCCATTTTCCACTGTTTCATCTTACTTTTGAGTGGTTTTCTCGCATCCCCATCTTTCTGTTTTTTCTTTTCTTTTCTTTTCCTTGGAAATTTTAGCTGGTAAGGAATGCAAGATACTTTTTCATTGAAGAGAATTGCTTAACGTCTGTACAGTTGAGGGAGTGAGGCTATTCAAGAGATCAGTTGGTTGTGATATTATTTCTCCAATGTGCAACCAATGCATTGCCCACTGGCCTTGTCTTGATTTCTCTGCTCTTCCTTTTCTTA
>JAYJMB010010160.1:0-13039 GCA_036873735.1 Pouteria campechiana
TGCAGGTGTCATCAATCGGTCGGACAGCTGCTCGGCTACAGCTAGATGGCTCTTTTCGATTTTCCATGGCCCAACAGGCATATGAGGCTTGGTCATATGAGCAAAAAAGGCCTAACAATATTGAGTAAGAGAGGTCTTCTTTGTGGTCAGAGTACAAGTAAAATGGAATTTTGTGAACATTGTCTATTTGAAAAACAAAAGAAAGTCAATCTTAGTACTGTAATTCATAAAACTAAAGATACTCTTGATTACATTCATTATGATCTTTGGGGTCCTTCAATTGTTCTTTCTAAAGGTGGTGTCAGATTTATGTTAACCTTCATTGATGATTATTCTAGAAAGGTTTGGGTTTATTTTTTAAAGCATAAAAGTGATGTTTTTTTAACTTTTAAATAGTGGAAGGCTTTAGTGGAAAAACAGACAGAAAAATAGATAAAGCGGTTTAGAATAGATAATGGTCTGGAATTTTATAATACTGAGTTCAAGGATTTTTGCAAAAATGAAAGAATTGCAAGGCATCATACAGTTGTAAATACACCACAACAGAATAGTGTTGCAGAACATATGAACAGAACACTGTTAGAAAGAGTCTATTGCATGCTTTCTAATGCTAGTTTATCAAAAGAATTCTATGTAGAGGCAGTTTCTACAACTTGTTACTTCGTAAATTGTTCTCCTTCTATAGCTATTGGTCTCAAGACTCCCAAGGAGGTATGGTTTGGTAATCCTTCTGATTATTTTAATTTAAAAATATTTGAGTGTCTAGCATATATTTATGTAAATGATGAAAAATTAGAACACAAAGCTAAAAAGTGTGTTTTTCTAGGCTATGCTTATAGGGTAAAGGGATATAAATTTTGATGTTCTGATCCCAAGTCACCAAAATTTATAATTAGTAAGGATGTTATTTTAAATGAATTAGCCATGCTTTATTCGAGAGAAGAGTTTTCCGTTCTTTCTGATATGTGACAAGTGAATAGTATAAAAAAGCAGGTGGAGAGAGAAATTAATAATTTAATTTTTCAATAAAGAAATTCTACTTCTACTCAACCTAGTTCAGTAGAAGTTCCTTCATCTTCTCAACAACAAAGTTTTTCCTCACAGTCTAGTTTAGAAGAGGAGCCTAGATCTTCCGAAGAGAAAGAAAATTTAGAAAATGAAACACACTCCATTACAATAAGCAGATAGAAAAGAAAAATTTTACAATAAGCAAACAGAGAAGAAAAATTAAGCCACTTGAGAAATATTCTAATGAAAGTATAGTTACTTATGCCTTGTTAGTAGCAGAGAAGATTGATAGTAATGATGATCCTTCTACATTTTCTGATGTTATTTCTTGTGTTAATTCTATTGATTGGATAAATGCTATGCATGAAGAGATGGATTCTCTCCATAAAAATTTTACTTGGGAGTTAGTGAATCCTCCTAAAGATAAGAAAATTATAGGATGTAAGTGGATCTTTAGAAAGAAAGAAGGTATTCCATGAGTTAAAAATTCTAGATACAAAGCACGATCAGTTGCTAAAGGCTATAGTTAGGTATAAGGTATTGGCTTCAATGATGTTTTTTCACCTATTGTGAAACACACTTGTATTCGTATTTTGTTATCTTTGGTTGTCATGCATGATTTGGAATTAAAGTAACTTGATGTTAAAACAACTTTTTTGAATGACCAACTTGATGAGAAAATCTATATGCATCAACCTAAAGGATTTGTATTTTAGGGAAAAGAAGATCATGTGTGTTTGTTGAAGAAATCTTTATATGAACTCAAGTAGTCTCCTAGGTAGTGGTATAAATGAATTCATGCTCTTATGGTTAGTCACAATTATTCTAGAATTAAAAAAGATAGTTGTGTTTATTTTAAAAAGTATGAGGATAGTTCTTTTATTTATCTGCTACTATATGTGGATGATATGCTTATTGCTTCTAAAGATATAACTGAGATTAATAGGTTAAAAGCTTAATTAAATAGTGAATTTGAGATGAAAGATTTAGGAGCATCTAAGAAGATTCTTGGTATGAAAATTCTCAGGGATAGAAAAGCTAGCAAGTTGTATTTGACACAACAAAAATACATTAAAAAGATTTTAGAATGTTTTTGTATGTTAAATGCTAAGCCTGTGAGTATTTCATTAGCTGCCCATTTTAAACTTTCTGTAGGTGTGTCACCACGATCAAATAAAGAGAAAGAGTACATGTCAAATATATCATACTTCAGTGCAATTGTAAGTCTCATGTATGCCATGGTTTGTACTCATCCAAATCAGTGTGGTTAGTAGATACATGTTATGTCTTGGAAAGAACATTGGCAAGTAGTGAAATGGATACTTAGGTACCTAGGTGTTTTAGATGTATGTTTAAAATTTGACAGAACTAATGATGCATTGACAAGATTTGTTGATTCAGATTTTGCAGGCGATCTTGACAAAAGAAGATCACTTTCAGCTTATATGTTCTCCATTGATGGTTGTGTTATTAGTTAAAAAGTTACCTTATAGCATACAGTAGCATTATCTACTACAGAAGCAGAGTTCATGATATTGTCTGAAAGTGTTAAAGAAGCTATTTGATTGAGAGTTTGGTTGATGAATTTATTTTAAATAAAAAAGTAATTATTTATTATGATAGTCAAAGTGCTATTTGTCTCACTCAATATCAAATGTATTATGAAAGAACAAAACACATTAATGTTAGATATTACTTTGTTCATGATATGGTTGAACGAAGTTATATCCAAGTGAAGAAGATTGCTATTGCAGATAATCCAGCTAATATGTTAACTAAATCTCTTCCAGTTACCAAGTTTAGGCATTGCTTAAGCTTGGTTGGAGCTCTCAAACATTGAGCAGTAGTTCTGTGGAGAAGGTGGAGAGTTATTATTTTGATTTGAGGTTTAAGTAGAAATCTAAGTTAAGGTGGAGAATTGTTAAGATATGACTTAGATTTCTTTTTAATTTCAAAGCTTCTTATCTATCATGATATGGTTATCCATCATGATAAGGACATCTAAGATATATCTCACTTGATTTAAACCACTATCTCTAAAGCATTATAAATCGAGAAAAATATTTGTGTATTAGAAAGCATTAGTATGGTTTTCTTTTCTCTTTTCTTGTATTTTCAATTATAAAGAGTTAATTTTAAGAGAGTTTTGTTGTGGGTGTATTGGATTTGAGGGTTATTTAGAGAGTTTTCTCTACGTTGTAACCTTATTCAAAAATGAATTTCTTCTACTTCGCCCATAGTTTTTTCCCCTTCTTATTTAAGGGTTTTTCTACGTAAAATTCTATATTTCTTATCTTTTAGTTATTTACTTTAATTTTTGTTTCTGCGTTACTTTGTGTTACTTTTTGTAGATTAATTCCTAACATAATACAAGCCAAACATGGAGTTAAAGAGAATACAACAATCCTGCAATGATATTTTATTGTTATTAAATAACCTAGCTAATAATTTTTTTATCCATAATAATAACTTTATTGCAAATTTTAATTTTTTTATTGAATGATGGCATTATTACATGATTACACAACTATCTATCCCTAGCATTCTTTTAATATATTTGATAAATAGGCTAACTTGAGGCCTTCTTTATATGCATAGTAAGACCAGTGAGGTAAAGAACGTAAATTAGTCAATCAAAATACACATCCACCAATTAATTTTATACATAATGCCCATATGTTATTGGAAAATTGTTTACCTCCCAAAACATCATTGCATAAAAATAGTTATGATTCAATCACTACAAGAAAAGTTACTAGATTCAACTACTTAAATGCAACCATTTTTTACTTGGTTGTATCTCCCATTAAAGGTCCGAAGTTACCTTCATTTTAGACCACCTGTAATATTTTTAATGAGATCTTTGTTGATGATCACATTTAACATTATGTATTTAACTAATAAGCTATTCAGTAAAATTCATAAAAATATATCCTTTTAATTGTTTAGACTCCCAAATATGTGATTAAATTTCAAAATAGCCGTACGGGTGCTTCCATTACCAAAATTTAATAAATGTACAGTGAAAATATGCATTTTATCCTCCTTTTGATTATTTTTATTCTATAGAATAATAAAATGCATTAATTTTATTTTTAAAGAATAAAACTTTTGTTTTATAAGTTAAAAAAAGATTTTTATTATGTTATGAGACGAAAGTGATTAAAAAATGAAAAATTATTTTTCCACATCCATATATATAATTTCAGTAGTTAAAGCTTGGGTATGGCTAAGATAGTATTGGATGGATACTTCTTCAATGTATCCATGTACATCATCTTTTTTTTGAATCTAGATCAATTACTCATACTTAGTATATTTATTCAGATTAACTATTGAAAACTATTTTAAAAAAAATGTGAACTTATCAATATTTAAAATAGTGTTTCCAGATATCCTTGCGAGCTTATATTTATTATATTCTATCTAAATTTTCAATTAAAATATTTTAATATAATAAAAATATGTATGATGAAAGGCTCAAAATCTCAGATTAATTTTGAAAACAAAAAAAGAAAATATTGTCCAATTTAAAATTACGAGTAGGACTTGGGTGTCTAATATCAAAATTTCCGCAGGAGGCGCAGCGGATAAAGGGCATCCGATCCCTGTCTTCCTTCCCAGTCTTCTTCTCCCTCGAGTAAGCAGCCACTGCAATGGCGACTGCTTTGAAGGAAGTGGTGGGGAATCTGGATAGGGAGAGCTTCGTAAGCCTCCTCGGCAAGATCATCGGAGAGGCCAAGCACGTCCAGAACAACCCACCTGAGCTCGTTCCCAAAGAAGACAGAGTCGCCAGGCACGTGCTTGACGTCCTCCTCCCTCTCTCAACCTCCTCCGGCGACGGGCCCCTTATTGTCAACCACGTCAGCCACGTTCCCGGCCGAGGCAACATCATCGTAGAGTACCCCGGCACTGTGCCCGGCAAGATCCTCTCTTTCGTCGGCTGCCACATGGACGTCGTCACCGCCAATCCCGAAGATTGGGTACATTTCAAATTTTTGTTTTTGCCTTGAATTGTTGGTAGAAATCTTGATTTTTCCAAGTGAAGAAGAGGAAAGATTTGAATTTTGATGCTGTTTTCGCTGTTATTTGGGAAGTGTCTATTGCTGCTGTGTTGGATGATACGAATTGTTTCGTTTATCACAAGATTTGATTCATTGGTGAATCCATTCCTTGTGAAGAAGTGTGTTATTTGCTGTTCGTTAGTTCATCATATTACTCCATTTATCCAACAATCCTAACCAACCTACAATCACCACCCACTTACTTTAACACTGCATTTATCTAGCCATTTCAAGAGGCAGGTGATTCATCTTTAGTTTATCCTAAATTGATCAGGTAACAATAACCATTTGAAGAAGGGGGTATTCTGTTTTTCTAACATTTTATCTCTATTCTACTTAGAAAATGCTAGGAGCCTTTTTTCCTCCTTCCCTGTTATGTACAATTCATCTTGTGAATTAAAATTTGGATAGGAAGTTTCGGATTTTTGTACAAGGTGAGTTTTGCATAGGTGCCTCTGAGGTTTAACAATATGGCATGCATCACAACTTAAATTTCAATATTGCATGCATTCCTCTGAGGTATTTGATAATATTCCTAAATCAACAGCCATGAGCTGCGGTTACAAGGTGTTCAGTACCATTCCCATTTGTCTTTCAAGAAATGCCTAAACTACGCATTCCTGTTGCAACTTCTCCATTCCATCTTTTCTTGGATCAGTCTCCAGTGTGTCCTTCATCTTTTCTTGGATCAGTCTCCAGTGTGTCCTCCATCTTTTCCCTGCCTGCCTTGTTCCCCTAGCAAATGTGCGAGGTAGACATAAGCACCCTTTCTTCCCTCTCACTCACAGACTCCTTTCAGAGAAGATATCTGAGAATGTAATCTCTTAAAATTTTCCCTCATTTTCTTCCCCTTCTCAACTCTCTAACTCCTTAATTCATGTCAGAAATTGCATCCCATCTCTCCCTTAACAACCAATATGACAAAACTGTAAACCTAAAATTCCCAAGGTGAGCTTGCCACAATTCATTCTTCTCCCTCTCTCAACACCCAAAGTCACTTGCTATCCACTCCTTGCCCACCTTCAAGCTCTTCAAATCAGCTCAAACAATAGACCCAGATCTTATTGTTGCCAATCCCATACCATTCTTGCTGTGTTTGAATCCTTAAAATTCACCGCCCACCTCTGCAACCTGCCATTGCCCATTAGACGCCAAAGGATTATATGCTGAGCTGATTCATTTGGGAACTTCCTGATTGTTTTCTTGTATAGGATTTGGATTTGGGGGTCTTGCGGAAATGTGGGTTTCAAGAATGCTTTGGGTTTAAATGTTGCTTGCTAAATTTACTTACATTTCATACTTTACTCAACACTTATCACAAAGTGGTGAGGGTTGGGGATGCATTTCAAGTGTTTTAGTCAATGGAAGGCAGACGATAGAAGGCAGGATTCATGCTGTTGGGGGTGGTGGAGACACTGTTTTGAGTACAGAGAGGGATAGTGGGCAAACTTCTCTCTTTTCCTCCTTTCCTTTGTTGTTGCTTGGAATAAGAAATATATTTTCATCCACCATCAATAATGTTATGCATTTTAGATGTTTAACAGAAGATTTTGGATGGCATTGATGGCAGGAGTATAAGTGCACAACATTCAAAACTTCTGGGGTACACTTACTGTATCAAAACTTTTGTGGTAACACATGCTATATTGTCAAAACTTAGGAGCACAAATGCAAAAATCTCTTCCTATGAGAGGGTACATGTTTGAAAAATGCCTCTTTTGAATTTTTGTGCATTTTTATATGATAAATAGCACAGTCTTATGTGCTTGTCTCCTCCCCCGATTGTGAATTTCAATTGCCAGATGATCACCTGTAGAAACTTGCCAATTTCTTTTCGGCATAAAATCCACAAATAAGAAACACTCATAATTGCATTTGAAGCATTGTTGGAGTTAACCCTTTTTATGTTCACTCCTTGAAAAAGGAAAAGAGAGGACATTTTGTTATTTCTAATTATGTGATGAATTTTGATGAAAACACATGCAGGAATTTGATCCTTTCTCTTTGAGCATTGATGGTGACAAATTGCGTGGTCGTGGAACAACTGACTGTTTGGGACATGTAGCTCTTGTAACAGAACTCATGAGAAGGCTGGCAGAAACAAAGCCAAAGCTAAAGTCTACTGTTGTTGCCGTCTTTATTGCCAATGAAGAGAATTCATCTCTTTTGGGGATCGGTGTGGATGAACTTGTGAAGGATGGAGTGCTTAATAAACTCAAAGAAGGTCCTTTGTGAGTATCCTGGAATCTTGTGTGCAAACTCAAAGCTGATTTTGAGCAGTAGTAACTTGAACATTGCAATTATCCCACTACTGAGTTTATGGATGGAAACCTCCATCAGTACATGTAGGTGAAACTGAAATGTTAGTTTGTTCATGAATTTAATCTGTCCAGATGTTTGTCCAAACTGATTGACATAAATGTATGCGTAAATCATTACCTCTTTGTCATGTTAGGCCCTCTTTTCTGGGGTTTATTATTCCAGGCCATAAAAAAAATATTTTTTTCCCTTTTATAAGGAAGAGAATATCAAAGCAATAATAATTTACCATGTTCATCTTGATCCATGATCTTTTCCTCACCCTTTTTTTAAAGCAGGTTTTGGATAGACACAGCTGACAAACAACCATGCATAGGCACTGGTGGAATGATAGTATGGAAACTTCGTGCAACAGGAAAGCTTTTCCATAGTGGCCTTCCACACAAGGTAGTCAACTTTGCGATAAGCACCATTTCCTCATCTAATGTGCGAAACAAAAATGCTCTTTTTCAGCCTTTTTGGGTTTCCATTGGTTTTAGAGGATCTCTATTTGGCACTATGGTTCAGGTGCATTTTATGTCCACGCAGTTGATGCATTCAAATGCCCTTTTTCTTGAAGTTTATGGTGTCGTTTGTGTTCATACTGATTGTAGTACAGTTTAATCCATTTAGTGCTATACTTAGTCAAACATTTGACATAGATTCATTAATTTTTGCTTTCTGATTTGAAGTATGGTTCACCTTCTTTTCCCTTTGCTGTTCTCATGAAACATCTGAATTCTGTTTGAGGCATGTAGAATTATCTTGCTGGGTTATTCTGAGTTCTGAATTTATTGAGTAGATCAAATTCAATTGTAAGCTTGGATAACCTAAAAACTATCTTGCATATTTGATGTGGTATGTCTGGTTAGAAGTAAAACAACACATTACTGAAGCATAAGTCTGAGAATTCTTTAAGAGAATTTGCACTTCCAGGCTATCAATCCTCTGGAGATGATGATGGAAGCTTTGAAAGAGATCCAGCAACGGTTCTACAGGGACTTCCCACCACACCCTCAGGAACAGGTTTATGGGTTTGCCACACCTTCAACAATGAAGCCAACTCAATGGAGTTGTAAGTTTTACTCCAATCTCTAAGTAACTTAATGTATTAGCACCACCAATCTATTTTTGACAAGTCAAGGATACGACAGCAAAAGAGGGAGAACAAAAATAAAAGAACAAGATAATTAGGTCATTGTAGAATACAGACATAGGGGCTTAAGAAGCATAATGTGGTGACAAACTATTCTGAGTTTTGTTAATTATGATACTTTAATTGGATGCAGGCATCGTTATGTGACAAAGAAAAAAGAATACGACATGCAACATTTTGTAAAACCACAAGTTACTTAGTATCTGTTTGGAACGGGAATCCAGCAAGTTTGGGATTCTGCATGATATTAGTTTTGGCAAGTTGCATGACCTCTGTGCAATTATGTTGACAACAATGTTTCTGAGGGAATTTAATATGCACCATGAGAACAAACAAAACTTTATATGCCAATCCTGACTTTTTATATTTCTTGTTATCCCAAGTTTGTATACTCACCTTCCAATCAAACCCCTATGTATTATGCCTATAGCCACCGGAAGCCATTGTTTAACTTTATTGAAGGCATCATCATCTCTAATCTACTTAATCAAAGACAACAATGAGGTGCAGCTATGGAGTTACCAGAACAGAAGTGGCACAATTAAATAGCAGCTCCTTCAAAATGTCACAAAACTGAAATCAGAATGAACAGCCAGAATATCATTTTATCTTCAAACCGTGTATTGGAGTTTTGGACCACAGCCGTACCTGCATCTCAGGCTTTTAATATGCTGTTATAAGTTGCCATTATCCTTATGATGTCAACTACTGGCTAAGGATTCTCATGTACATTTGTAATGTTTCATACCTTTTTGATATTTTACAGACCCGGGAGGTGGTATCAATCAGATTCCAGCCGAATGTACAGTTTCAGGGGATGTCAGGTATGTTCCATTACTGGAAAACACTTATCTGGTCATTTCTACAAGATGTTTTCGCATGGTGTTTCAAAGTTGTTTGGAAGTATGCTTTTTCATGTATTTCTTGCATTTAAATGTTAATGAAAAGGTGAAGAAGGGAGTCTTAAAAGGTCACGTGAATAGTTATTGAAAAGACTTGAGAACCTGCAGTTTAGATGCAGAAATGGACCATGATAATACAGAGCAGAGTAGCTGGATTCTGCAATTGATCCCTATTAGCAAGGCTTCAATGACGAGGAGGAAGTAAACTGTCACGAGACAGTTTCAGATTTTTTTGTTCTTCATGAATCATGATATTTCAATTTGACTAGCAGCCTAGTAGGTCACTGGTGTTATAAGTAGGGGTGCAACTCGGGTTAGTCATGATTGGGTTGAGGTCAACCCTAACCCTAACCCAAGGTCTAAAACCTCAACCCTAACTTTAACCCAACCCTAATTTTAAAACTTCAACCCTAACCCAAATTTGATAGGTCGGGTTTGGGTTGGGTTCGGGTCGAATTAAGATCACATTAATAAGTAAAAAAATGATTCTTCATCTTCAACATTCAACAACATTTAAATAAAACTAATCCATCACATACTTAAAATTTACATATTCAACATCAAACTAAAATTCCAAATCCAAATAAGATAATAAGTTTATCAAGTAGCTAAATAAAACACAAATTCAAATAACACATAATTAGGTATAAGGTGGTTTTCAAAAAGTGCATAGAGATGAGGATAAAACTATGGAGATAAAATCAACTAAAGAAAAACACGCTTGTACTAAGAATAGAGACAGGACCATGAGAATGATATGAGATTAGTAGGTCATTTGTATTTCACAAAAGGAATTTCAAAAAAAATAAACAATGAAATATGAATTATGAGAAGTAAAAAATATATAGTTTTTAATTTTGTAACTAATAATATACAATTCGGGCAGGTTTCAAGTTGGGTATCATCAACCCAAACCCAACCCAAATTAGAAATTCGTGTTCAGGTTAACCGAAATTGGAATTTGGGTTCAGATTGCCATCAACCCAAACCATGTCGGGTTGGTTCGGGCAGGTTCAAGTTAACCCAACCCAAGTTGCATCCCTAGTTATAAGCAATATCCCAAGAAATGAAGGTAAGCTACTTAGAGAAGTTATAACAAAATTATGATATTAGTTGGTACAAGTGCAACTCAGTTCAGGTTAACCCAAATCCAACCCAAACAACCTGAATTTTAAATGGTTTGGGTTAATACTTTTTGGGTCTTGGGTATTGTAATTCAAGCTTAACACAAACCGAATTTACAGTTTGGTTTGGTTTGGGTTGAGGGACCCAAACCAAATAACCCAAAATCCAAATCGAATCACCTAAATCCAAATAACCTAAAATTAAGAGTTGAATACCCTAATCTAGATAACCCAAAATTCTAAATAAATTAAATAAGCTAAATGATTTAATCATTTTTAGGTAAGGTGTAACATAAATAATAATACAATATTATATTTCATAATAATTTTAAATACATGAAAATGACAAATAAATGAATCATACTTTCTATGTTGCATTGCATTTTAGAATTAACTATACAATTTAGTTTTTAATTTAAAATAATTCTCAAATTACATTGTCTTACATGTTGATTTGGATTATATTAAAAAATTAATATTTTGAATAATTATTTATAATATTATTAGATAGCATTTTAACATTTGCTAATATTTTCATAGTTAATTAGTTGTATAATAAATAGATTCAATGGAATAATATTTATAAATTTTATTTAAAGTGTTAATGCAAATATAAGAATTATTAGTTCAAATTGTCTAGCTAAATTATTAACCTGAATTGTCAATCCGTTTTCAACTCAAATTTAGTTTCGATTGGGTTAAGGTTTTAGAAAATGGGTTATGGTTTGATTTGGGTAGAGATTTTCTAATTTGGATTAGGATTGTGTTAAGCTTATCCTGATCCAAACTGACCTGAATTGCACTCCTATTAGTTGGGTAAGGCTTCAATAATGAGGTGGAAGTAAACTAACACAAGACTATTTCATTTGCTCTTCATGAATCATGTCATTTCAATTGACTACTAGATTACGATCATCATAAACAAAAAATTGAGGCCAGCAATGTAGAGAAGTTATAAAAAGTTCCATACAGACTTCCACCAGCCACAATGCAGGTACTTCGATATGCTTAGGAACTGCAATGACTTCATACAATTCACAAGGGTATCTTAGTATAAATCTAGAAGAATTAGAAGAAAGTGTCATTGAGAACTTCTGTCTTTCCATTTAAGGCTCAGTAGGATGCATGGTTGAATTTAATTGCAATAATTTCAGTGAAGTTTAGATTACAAAATATTTTCCAGTACTCCAATAAAGTAGAGCATTGAAATTTAATTACTGAGTTTCAACAAACCTGTTAGTTGCTGAGGCTCCAAAATCCACAGCAGTCAACACCCATGTACTGATCTAGAGTCTAGACTGATGGTCTGATATGCCCCCAAAATACAGGGCCTGTCCAAGAGTTCCAAGTTGGGTGTACCTTGCCTTGTTGATTGGCTATCTTTATGTAAGACGAAAAAATGAAAAAGGAAAGTATCAATTGTCCACATACTAAAACAGATCAAAGAGGCACATTCCTTGTCAACTAGCCACTTGTTATCTCAACCATTGAGGCGCATGTCCGACATGTGCAGTTCTTGAAGCATCAGGGGATTCCTTGGGACTGTGCATTGTTCTTGACTCATGGCTGGTTATCTGAGTGTATTGGCTAAATTCCCGTTTATGTTCCTTGTGAGAACAAATGATTATAGAACCGTTTTCTTATATTGCAACTAATCTAGTTTTCCGGCTGATGCAAGTGAAACTCTATACTGACTCTCTCTCTCTCTCTCGGTTAATTACTCTTGGCAGGTTAACTCCATTCTACAAGTAAGTGTGCTTCTTGCCAATGTTCAATTACATGCTGCTGCTTTTTTTTTTTTTCAACTGTCGAGAGCATATTCAATGAGCAATTTCTACCAATTAACTCAAAAACCAAGAAAAAAAAAAGAAAATAAAGAAGGAAAAAGGCAATGCAATAACTGGTTGAATCTGAATTGTCTTGTGCATCCGAACTATTCCAGCACAGCAGATGTGGCAAAAAAGTTACAAGAATATGTAGATGATATCAATGCCAACATAGAGAAGTTGGACACACGAGGGCCTGTTTCAAAATATGTCCTCCCAGATGAAAATTTGAGGGGCAGGTATGTTCATCCTTGTCCTCTTAGAAACAGTAAATAGCTCCACATTTTATTGTAATGTTAGTCCCTTTTTGGTCTTTACCAGAGAGAGAATCTGAAGGACCAAAGAAGTCTTCCTTTTAAATTTGCTTTCATTTGTTTAGTTCCCTTGTTGAACATGAAAGAAAGAGAATGAACAACCAGACAGCTGGAATTTTGTGTTGTTGTAATTTCTGGCATAAACATCTGATGAAGAGTGATATAACCATCACCGTTATTTTGAATTGACCATCTTATCCTAGAGTTAAGCAAAAGTTGTTTCTGTCATTGGATTTCCATTCAAAATGGCTCTTGCAGCATTATAAGTGCATATTTTGTACATAATTATTTATGTATATGTGTATGCATATACAATTGAGAACTATTGTTTAGGTATGTTGATTGTT
>JAYJMB010010171.1:1510-12548 GCA_036873735.1 Pouteria campechiana
AAAAGATCTATATATTTAGATGAATATCTATGGTTTAGATTTTTCAAAATCATGTTGTAATATTTTTTTAATTTTTTCTGGGAAAAAAAATGGTTCAACAGATTGAACTGGCCAGTCGAACCAGTTAAACCGTGAAGGGAAACCTGGCCGGTTCAACCACTGGTCCAGTTCTGAAAACACTAGTATTATGCACTTACAATATTCTAGGCAAATGCAAGTCAACACCAAGCAACCTCAAACCTGGATTCCTTTATTTTGTTATACAAAATGGTACCATACCATTCCTTTATTTTGTTTATGATGTTTTAAGATGATTCAAGTGATGTTAAACTCACACTTTAGCTGATGTTTTAAGTACATCACAAAACCGAATTGTAAGGAATAATCTCACAAACTGTTGGCCCCTTTCCTATAAAGCACCTAAATAGCCTGAAATTTCAAGAGTTCATTTCTAAACTACTAATGATCAGATCATGTAAAGTCCCATTGGAGTACAGTGATGATAAACGAAGTAGAAAAAACTTGTCGGTAGCTACTCACTTGTCCACAAAGATGTGTTTCACAGTGCCAAATTTTGAGCATTCATCTTGAACATCTTCTTTAATATCCTCAGCAAAATCTGGATCAGTCTGCAGCACAAATTACAAAGACCAAATAAACATGTCAAATCAAAAGGATGGATGAAGAGAAATATAACAAGATAATAAGAAAGCAATCCAAAGTACCTCATTTTTCGGATCAAACATATTCTTCAACAGTAAACATTCACTTGGAACCCCAATGGTATCAACTGGTGTTGCAGGTGATGGAAGTATTGGGAGAGTTGGATTGGGGAAACCAGGAACTGCACCAGCCTGTGCACCAAGCGCAGGTAAAAGGGGAGCAACCGCAGGAGCCACCCCGAGTAGTGGTGCTGTCGGTACAGCGAGTGGAGGACCATTAACAGCAGCAGTTCCAAGCGCACTGCACATGATGAGATGCATAAGAACTAATATTAGTCTGTATTTTAAAGAAACAAAAATAAATTAAAATAAAAACAAAAGGGCACATAAAATAAGAATCACTTAGGTTTGGTCATAGCCAACCTTGTAGTGCCACTGCGATCCAATTTCTGCATAAGAAGGGCTCTCGAGCGAGCATTCAAAGCCTGAAATAGTCAGAAAAGATAAGCCCCACATTAATTAAGTCTAGGGTGTTCAATGGATGGACAAAGTCACAGTCATATGACTATTAAGAACTCACGTTTTTAACTGAATAAGCAAAGACAAGACAACATTTGAGATCAAATTTCAAATGAATGTCTCAAAGCTGAACAAACTGATCAACTTTTCAGGCAAAATTGATCGCTTGAAACTTGAAAGATGAGCAAAGACAGCTGTAAATAAAAGGAACACCACTGGCATAAGTGAAATGAGCATGGTACCACAAACAAAGACAAGTGAAATGCAAGGATGATGTTAATATGCAAAGGTGGTTATGGAAAAGCTACTCATCAATAAAGAACATTATCATGAATGCCTAAACTGAGATCATACAAATCATTCAACTTTCACTCTTTGATGGATTAATCTGACCTCTAACAAACAGTTATTATGAATGACCTCACAATCATGCTAACTAAAACAAAAACAATTTGATGGAGGACTCTCCTATGTTACATGCAAAGCTGCAAGCTGGAGAATTAAACTGCAACAATGCCCAGCTTCCGAACTGTCACGACTAATGTGTATGCAGTATTTTTATCCTCCTATCTAATATTTGATAAGATTCACACAATGAAGAGTTAGTAACTGTTTCAAAGTTCAGAATTTAACATCCAAGAACTTGATAATTAATATCATGCAACAATGGGGAAACCAACCCTTTGATAGAGAAATCGAACAAAAACCTAACTTACAGAAGCATTTTTCACATAAATTATTATGAATGAAGGGAATCACTAACCAAGCCGCCACCATCATCGTCGTCAAAATCACCAGCATTAGCCCCAACATCTTGCATTCCAACTTGATCAGAAACAGCCGAAACCTGTTTTGCAAGGTAACTTGATGAATAAATCAACTACCATACATGATAACTGTGCCAGTGCAGAAGCAAACCTTTATAATCCTGCCAGCAATGTCTAATTGTCCATTCAGACTTTGAGCAGCTCTAGCATCTTCTAGACGGGCAAACTGCAAGGGCCAAAAAAAAGTTATTAATTAATAACATTGAAAGAGAAGATCTATTTGTCTCATGGCTCATGCTCACCTGGACAAAACCGAAACCTTTGCATTGCCCAGTCTCTGGGTCAAGAGGTAATTGCACTAGCTCCACGGTACCAAATGGTTCAAATACCTAGACGCGGACATGATATCCAAAAATTAAAACAAAACAGAAAAAGGATACTGCCAATTAATGAAGAAATCCAGAACAAGTTCAAGAAAGAAGAGAAGATACAGGTAACCTAAAATTGCCAATAAAAAAAGTAGGATATACGTCACAAAGGCCTGCTTGAATAACAACACAAGTAGCTTCCTATAGGTGATATTAAGGAGAATATTTGAAGCTAAAAGGGGATTATTTTCATTGTTTCAGTACGCTTTATGCATGAGATTTTCATTTTTAGTTGACAAGGTGTGCACACACATGCAAACACACAGTCATGTCTCACCTTTTAAGAATTTTTGCACATACCATTTCATCACACCCACACACAGTCATGTCCCAGCCTCTTAAGAATTTTTGCATGCGCCATTTCGTTTCTTGCATACCCCTTTTAGTATAGCAATTATATATATGTGTGTATGTGATTCTATGAAACTGGTTTCATAATAAGAATTTGTGAAACCTTTTAGAGAAAATCCAACCCAACCACCATACTAATCACTATCATTTTAAAACCATCTTGTTTAGATACTTGTGTAGGCCATAAAAATTAAAGAAGTATTAAATTATGTATAAAATATGAAAAAAGTAATAAAATGACATCATTATAAGGGAAGACCATTTTGAAAGGTAATGATGTTTGATGAAACGCATGTAGGTCCATCAATTCCTAATGAGTTTATGTTCATCGTTAAATGATTTCAAATTTTGTGGTCTATACAAGTCATTGATTGGGTTAATTTTTGAGTTCCTAGCTATAAAAATTTTTTGATCATAAAACTTATGGATGGATTGGATTTTCTCTTGATTGTCAAGATGGACAAATAAAAAGGTGTTACAAATGCTTTATATGAAACCAGTTCCATAGACTCATTTCCCTAATATATATATATATATGGATAATTATTCAATGAAAGTAGGTAAACCATGTACCTTTTTCTATTTCCAAAATTAAAATGTCTAGGTAAGATCCAAACCATTCCTCCCACCTATTATAACATGTATTTTTATTATCCCAAAATTCATCTTTATTAAAAATTTGAATGAATCACAGTAAATATTAACTTACAAGATTATCTCAAAAAATTCCTTAAATATTGAAATATATAGGTATTTCCAATTTCAATAATCTTCAACATCTTGGTTAAATAATTCATTTGAAGCGCAATGGCAGATTTGTATCTTACGAAAACATTATATTTTGGAAAAAATAAAAAGGCACATGGTGTACCCAGGTACATGAATAATTATCATATTTGTGTGTGTGAGATTGTCATATGCCAAAAAGGGTGCACGTAGGTATGTAGAAGGCTTCACAATCACAATGAAAATTCACGTGCATGTTATTTTCCTTATTTTTTCTCAATACATCATACATTTATGCCTTAAAAGTGAAGTTTTACAGTATATGATATAAAAATTACCAAATCTAGGTAAACAGGAGTTGAGGGAAGACCATAAGACGCACAATGGTTGTTCAATAGTGTTCAATTAAGAACTAAAAGATAAAACTTTTTGTATCAACCCATATTGCAATTTTTTACTGCAGATCCAATACACACTGCACTACATTCAAACTAGATAAAAATTCGCGTATCCCTATATTGAAAACATAAATGTGTTACAATGTAATATATAGTAAAGTATACGCCCAAACACTTTGGTTGCTATAGTCATCTGGGTTAAGATGAACCATAATCCATATCAACAAAATGAAAAAATGAAAAAATGAAAAAATGGATGGCTTCCTCTTCCAGTCTTTCAGGAAAAACTGTATACGAGGCACTCACTGAAAGCAACAGGAGATATAACAAGGGCAATAACCAAAATAAGACTATCTTAAGACCTCGAATAGGATTCCTAATTGAAAATTTTTCTGACAATTGAATAAAAGGAATGGAAGATTGAAATTTCACAACCTGTCGAAGTTGATCCTCGGTGATGTTGAAATGCAGGTTGCCAACGTAAAGTCTTCTAGCCCCCCCAGAATAGGGTCCAATAAGACCGCCCACACCCCCAGCAGCTGAATTTGATTGAACCAGATTCTTTTCAGCCTCTGATGGTTTTACCATCACTGATTGACCCAGAAGTAGTTGACCAGAGAGTGCGATTGCCATTGGAACTGACATTGCATCGTAAAATTCGATGTACCTGTAGAAACAATTATATTTCTCTGTCAGTGACTAGGCAACACAGAGATAAGCGGATACTTCAAGGATGATTCATATAATTATCAGCTGAAGTGGGAATCTAGGAACACATTGACAGTCCTATGACAAGAACCCAGTAAATGCCCAGCACTGTCCAGCATGCTTAACGCTGAGAACATTTTCTGAGTTTGATGTGCAAATTAGCAAAACAAGGTGAGAAGAACATACCCAACTCCCTTGGAACGTCTTGAATTACGGTCCATAATGAGGCGTACATCACGCACCTGAGGAAAACATGAAGCCATTAATAGGCCGATGGGTTGCAAACTGTAACAAGATTACCAAAAGCTTCGACTTACAAAAAGATGTTCCCCTGACATATTATAGTTTATTTTATTGCACCATGAGAGGCAGCCTATATGATTGCCTGTCACGTTTTAAGTGCACCATTAAACTCACCAAATCACCAAATTATAAGAATATTAGAATGTAAAGATAAACAAAAAATACACCAAACATAAGCAAAGTTCAATACAATAAGAGCCAAGAATATCAATCTAAAAAATAATCTTTAGGCCTCCTCTCATTCATCAATGCATATGGATATTTTCCAGAAACAGCAAGATCACAAGAATACATTAGAAACAATCAAGCCTTCAACAATTTTGAGAGAAGGCATATTACTTCATCTGCTGAGAGCCAACATCATCAAGATCATAAATTGAACTAGTTCTGTTTCTTTCATGTTTACCCATTTATCCCCATGCATCAAGTTACTCAAGCTTAATTGGATATCTTCTTTACCTAAAATATGATATAGATTGAATGCAAACAAGAATAGACTATGCAAGCGCACATCCATTAGAACATGAGACGTGCCAGTAAATAGTGACCTCAAAAAGATAAAAAGCTTGATCAAAATACTAACCTTTCCAGCCCTTGAAAAAAATTCATAAACATCTCTTTCATCTGCCTTCAAGCTAATCTGCCAGAAATTTTGAGTAGAGAAATTGCTTAGTAACATTTGAAATAAAATGGAAAGGAGCATATTTCAAGAAAGAAGGAAGAACTAAGATTATAATGTTGTGATGAAAACCTGGTATGCAAATACTGTCCGTTGGTCCCGTTCAGGATCAGCCTCTGGCTCCGGAACTTCTTCTTTCTTCTCTTTATATCGTCTACAAAAAGAATGGTAACATTAAAAGCCACGAAATCAGGAAAAAGTTGATAAAAATCAACCTTGTGTCCCACAATCACCAGCCAAAAGACTAATCCACTCTAGGTTCCATAATTTAACCCAAGAAAAACAAATGCCCCTTGAATGATAGTCTACTAGTGTGATAAGAATGGCATAGTAGTCATTAAAATCCAGAAACAGCAGCAAATTCTTTCTCCAAAATGTGTACAAAGGAGTGATCCACCTAATAGATTCCTGCAGGGAACTGCAAGAAGTTAAAAAAACGTGGGCCATATAGACAGTGCAAACAATAACAATGATTAAATGATTCCGAGTTGATTTTGCAAATTCAGATTTTTTTTTTTGAGTAAACGGAAAAAAAAATCCATTCAGTAGTATTGATCAATCTAAGATCCAAAGAAGCAAAGCACGCTGAGGAATAAAATGAAGCATTCAACTGATGCTCATTTCATCGACAGAAGAAGCAGTAATTGATGCACGCTATTGCAATTGGGTTGTATAAACAACCAGATAAGAGATGCACACTATTTATGCACCAGCTCTTGATTGAAAAATGAACGAACAATGAACACTAATGATAGGCACTTCTGATAATTAGAGCTGCTTTTTGTCATCTTAAGTTGATAAATGCATTGACCAAAAATTTCCGATAAAGCAGCACATGAGAGAAGATCTTCACCAGGTGAAAAACCTCAAGACTTAAACAGCTAGATTCTAGGTTCAGAATTCAGATATACATTAACGAAGGTCCCAGCATCTATCATAGAAGAAACTAAAGAAAACCTGCATGTGCAACAGTTAAAAGAAAAAAGAAAGAAAAAAGGAGACAATAGCACCCACTGTATTCCAAATAAAGAAGCTTCAGCCTTGGAGAAAAGGCATGCATGGGGCTTTCAAGCAAAACCATCAGCCAGTGGTAATCTGGCATAGGCAAATGATTCATAAGGAAAGATTTGAAAAAAAATAAAGTTGGAAATCAAACAACGTAGAAAATACACTAAGCAACAGAATCAAGGGCTCTAACACAAAAACATCATCTTCAAAGGTGACGAAGTGATCAGTGAGTATTGGTTACATGGATCCAGAGATGTCGGAATTAACACTGTTATGCGCGTCCTACATTGTCATAAAACCCAGCGTCCAAGAGACTGCAGGCATGAAATGTGACTAATGCCCAGGAGCCAGTGAGCTAAGCAGCTAGCATGAGACACAAAAAATTCAAAAATCGCGGGACGTGAAAATCATCAGAGATCCTATGTTGTAGAACTTGACCTCTCTTGTAGAACTTGACCTCTCAAAAGACCATAGATGGTACATGCTACTAACAACCAAAAGGCCTTTTATTTGCAATGGACATGATCAACAACAGCAAGCAATAATGGTACATCCTGCAAAAAAATTTCGGTCATTTCTGGTAGTCAATTGGATACCCATTTTCCTCACAGTCATCAGAAGCAAAGCCCAAAACTCCCCTCATCAGCATTTCTGCAACAGAATAAATAGAATTCAGCCATTGTGTTCTGAGCTGGAGGATAACCAAAATCATAACATGACATCACCACTCCTCTTCAAGACCTCCAACACCACCATTCCCAATCTTGCAAACTAAGCATCTAAATAGATTTCAAATATTCTAGGGAGAATGAATTTTAAGACCCATGACCTGAGTTCCTGAGCCTGGCTCAGTTGCCAGAATGACCATCTGAAGATTGCTCTAGCATATCTGCGAGTTCCCACAATCTAACGTTCAATATTCAGAAGATCCAATGTTGATAAATAGAATTAATTATATGAGACTTCATCTAGTGTTGTCAGAAAAGGGTAACAATTTCATGTGATTGGTTAAAAATAAGAAAGCAAAAACAGAAACTGTAAAAAGATAGTTCACATCCAAAAAGCACCTTGTCTAAGGTTTAAGGAGAACTCCTATCGACTTCCCATTTTCCTCTCTCATGGGGCATCCTCCTCAACTGAGGATGGAAGAGAGTCATGCAGCATATGTGTACATTAATTCTATACAGCAGGAGGTGCTGCCAATGCATTTAGGGATACTTGCCAGCAAATGTTTGAACCAAGAGCGACGTCCGCATGTTAACACCTAATTAAATATACCAGATAGATAGTAAAGGATGGTAATTCTAAGTCCTCAAGAGTCCAATTTTACGTCAGATGAAAAATTCCTAGCTCCCAGTGAATTGTGCATCAAGAAGAATAAGAGTTATGAAAAACTTGTGAAATGTTAAATAAATTGGCATCAGGTATATTGATATTTACTTCACAGTAAGAAAAGATAAAATACCTTCCATCTCGTTCTCGATCTCTTAACTCCCGCTCTCTTAACTCCCGCTCTCTTTCTTTTAATTCCATATCTCTGCTCTTTTCTCTGTCTCTGCTCTTTTCTCTGTCTCTGCTCTTTTCTCTGTCCTTCTCAACATCCCTATCCCGATCGTTTCTGTGCCTCTCAGAGCGGCTCCTGCTTCGGCGTGACCGCTCCCTCTCTCTATCCCTCTCCTTCTCCCGCGGCTCTCTATCCCTCTCCCTGTCACGGCCCCGGTCCCGATCCCGCTCTCGTTCCTTTTCTCTTTCCTTATCCTTCTCTTTCCCATTCCTCTCCTCCCAATCCCTATCCCTCCGCTCCCTGCTGCTCCTGTGGTGGTCCTTCTCGCTCCTCTCCAACCTTGATTCCCGCTCCCGATGCCTGTCCCTGTCCCGCTCCCGCTCTCTGTCGCGAGGCTCGTCATCTGATCTCGCCCGTCTCGAGCTGCGATCAGCATCATTACTGCGGTGCTTTGAACTACGGCTCCGCTCCTTTTCTTCCGACTTCAGAGCGTCGCCGCCATTCGCAGATTCCTTCCCTTTCACAGGCTCTGGATTTTCAACCGTTTTCTCTAAATAGTCATATTCGTCGAAATCCATCTTCACGCAAGGTCAGGAAAAGACCTTGGGAGGCACCGAAACACTGAAAATCAGCATGAAATAAATTTCTCAAAAACCATAAGATAGAAGCTACAAAGAGATCAATAAATACGAGATAATGTCCGATGACCAAAATAGGGGGAAAAAAAAGGGAAAATGATAGCCGCAAAAAATCCAGATAGGTGATAACGATATGAAATATTACGGCTTTTCAATCAAACAAGACAAAAGAATGGATTGTGTACCTCAACTGAGAATGAATTATCGCCTTCTCTTTCACGGGGTGGAAAAGAAGAAAACGCAGAGATTGGACTTTACAGTGTCGTTTGCCGACTGCCGCTCTGCGCAGAGAGGGGAAGATGCGAGAAACCCTAACTTATAGGCAGGCTTTGGCGCGGTCGTGCAGTCTGCGCAGCGACCGTGTGTGGTGCAAATATCCAATCATATCCGCGCACGAAACCAGCCCATCTCAGTAGTTTTAACCCTTCGCTCATTGGAAGTGGTCCAAAATATGCCGATGAGCGTTTGGTATTAAAATTCAACCGTAATGAAAGGAAAACATTAAAGACCGTTTAAAAAATAAAAATTAAAGTTTTCAGGAATTTATCGAACTTTTGAGGCATTAAAGGAGGCCAAACAAAGTTTTGTACACGCAATGGCACTGAAATTTAGGTGTGCAACTCGGCTGGAATAAACCAATCTAATTTTAAAATGTTTAGGTTGATTCTTGGCGGCGATTTTCGGGTTTGACTCAAGGCAAATTGAAATATGATTTAGTTTGGGTTAGAGTGACTAGCGTGTAATTCCAGTCCGGTTGAATTGTCCTTAACTTTATTTGCAAAACTCTACCCCAACCCCAAACCAATATTAAGAATATAAGATGAGTTTTAAATTGAATCGGGGTTGACAAGTGTGGTTAATAGTAAGTGAATATCTTGAGTTTTATTAAATTTTTATTTAAAATTTATTTTAAATAAATATTTTATAATGACTAAAAAAAATTAGTTCCAATATTACTGAAATATTATTTCTACAAAAAAAAATATATTTTTATAAAAAAAAGCTTTTTGTTGAGTTTAGATATTTAGTTTTGATGATTAGCAAAACTTATAAAATTATTTGAACGAAAAGGTAATGAAGTTTGCTAAGATTTTCAATTTCAGAGGGAGCATCAGAATTTTGAAATTCACTTTCAAAGTTATGAAAAATTTTATTTTCCAAAATGAAGTGCGAAGCTATAGTAAAAAAATTGCTACAGTGATTTTTATGGTAACCTTTAGAGGAATGGCCCAACATTTAGATTTTGGAATGTATTGTCTTCTAAATGTTATAGTGACATGCTGCAGTAATCCACTGTAGTAACTTTTAAAAACAACTTCAAAGGTCTAAACCCCAACTTTTAAAGTTTTGAAGGATACGATGTCTTCCCGTGTGCTACAGTGAACTATAACAGTAATTGCTACAATAGCCTTCAAAGGAAAACATCGATCTTCATATGTTCTGAACTCATGACTTCAAAGTTCATAACTCGCTGTCTTCTCGTGCGTTATAGTGAATTACTATAGTGACTTTCAAATGAAGCTTTGGAAGAACATCCCAACCTTCGAACGTTTTGAAAAACTCATTGTTTTAATGTTTGGAAATCGACATGGCATTCCAATTATTAGTTTTCAATAGTTATCTTCCAAATACTCAAAAGTCACTTCAAAATTTATAAATAGAAGATCTATTAAAGAATAAAATATGATGCTTGAGAGTTCCATAAGTTAAAATGAATCAAACACTCGTAAACCATTCAAGTTTTCCAAGTACATTTACTCCAACAAGCTACCTAGATTAAAGAGTTTCAAGGCGACATCATTTCCATCTCAAAAGAGTTTGAATCATTGTAATGTGTTCATTGTTTTGTTTTTTTAGTTGAACTTTAATTGTGTGGACATTTTAATATAGTTAGAAACATTTCCTTGTGCACTTTATTGTTATTAGGTTGAGTTGCTGATGAGCTTAGAAGACGAGGTTGTATGAGTTTGTTGATGAGATCTTGAGAAACCAACATTATAAAGTTTTTGGTAAACTCAGTGAAACCAAATTGTATGAGTTCTTGGTAATATTAGAAAATCAAGGAAAATATGATTTTACATGATTATAGTGAAACCCAAAATTGGAGATACCTTGAAGAGTGTAATAAGTATCAAGGGGGTGTGAACTATTGTAATATTTATGTTATTATTACTTTGTATGCTTGGATACTTCCATTGCTATTTGTTTTCTGTACTTGCACATCATATATTTCCTCACTTGGATTCTTGTTTGGCCATGCAACTTGCCTTTGGGATGCAACATTTATATCATCTATGTCATTCTAAAAAAAATTCACTATTATATTGCCAAGATTCATAACCTGAAA